>BGPR01029915.1:0-18984 GCA_013235015.1 Araneus ventricosus
ATTTCATGAGAATACGAAACCAAAATTACTGGCATAAATGTGCTCTTTCCATTGCCGTTGAAAACTTAGCTGGCAGCATTCTCAACCGGTGGCAAAATCGAAAAACTCCTTGCACGCCAAACATAGTAGAATTCCAGCCCGAATGACGGAAGTATACAGAATCTGATGGGAACACTGGTCACCTTCTCGAAATGCTTTTAGCATTTCATTCATTGATTTCACCTTTTCTCATGCCCTCTTCAACGTCGCCTCGTTTTCTCCCAGATGGGACAGCCCAGAGACTCTTTCCGGACGTCCTTCCAGTACCATCAATCACTTTACCTTCTCGACTATCATCAAGAGTGCTGGAAGATTTGCTGCAACTCCGTTAAAGCCTTCTTCCTTCTTTCGTTGCTCGATCATCCCGTGCCATATATAAAAAATTGCCATAAATGCAAGACAATAAATGCGTAAAATAATTTATCTTCAAAAAAGCAATGAGAGAATGGGTCCATTGGTCATTACAAAAAATAGTGAAAAGAGAAGAAACAAGGCTGACTGCCAGTTCGCAACATAAAGTTCTGTTACCATAGTCTTTCAGTGTTATTGGGGTACTTAATGTTATATTTTCAAATTTACTATTGAAAGTTTCTTTATTAAAAATAACCGAAAGATGGACGATGAGTTACCTCATCAATCTCTCAGATGAAGAACTCGCCGTTACTTAATGTCAAAAAATTTAGTAAAACCAAATTACAGTTTGTTTTACTGAAAGAAATAACATTAAAAAAATCGCAGATGACGGTGCTAAATGACTAAGGTGTGAGTACACAAGGGAATGTTATTTATTGACTCCATATTTCCAAAGTGACTGCGCCTAAGTGAACAGCAAAGAATGCATTGCCTCGTATTTAGTAAAAAAGTTTTTTCAGTTCGGTGTCTGTACATGAAGATCTTCATCACCTATAACATCTCAATATTTTGCAACACCTTCTTCTTGAATATATTTTCGGGAAGACTAAAAAAGCATGGGAGGAACTTCTCCTTCAATAAAAGAATATCCCGTTTAGTTGGCATCTAGCTCCTTTATTCGGAAGTCATGCGCCACGAACGAAAAAAGAACATCATTTGCTTGGAGTATCTATCTTTCGACCGAGAGAAAATGCAGCTCTTCCAGAAAAGAAAGGAGAAATAATAAAAGATGATTCTCGAAGATATTTTGAGAGTCAAACCGATTTCTAAGTTTGAAAGGATGATTTTACATTCATTTAGACAAAATAAGATTTTTCTTTCACGGGATCATGTCATATATAACTTTCTGAGAATGACATGGTTTAGTGAGAATGAGAATGATTATTGAGCGTCGTTGCCGACTAATTTTATTATTAACATGCTATTTCTTGAAGTTAAGTCTTAAGACAAATTTATCAGGTTCGAGAAAATTTTTTTTAAAACATGCAGAAAACTTCACAAAGCCAAATGGGTCAATAGTATAACAAACACAATAGAAATAAAGACTATTAGCATCATCAGAAGCTTCTGGCAAATAATAATTTTCTGAATTTTTATTGTACCAATGTTAAGAAAACAGCATACTGAAAAGATGGGGCATATTTAATTTTAATTATGTTTTCAAACTGTTGTGAATGCAATAGACAAGTAAGATAAAATTGCCCTTTATTGAAATATTTTATGAATACTAAAGTTGGTGTCATTATCCGTACCATTCATCTTTCACCGAGTGACTGCACCAAACAGTTAACAGGTATCTGCCGTTCGTCATCAAATATTACGTGTAACAATTTCAATTTAGTTTTTAAAAGAATTTTGAGATACGCTCTCGGTGACTGTTTTAAGTAGGCCTCATTTTCAGTAAATGCAGTTAAAAAATATAATAACAGTCATTATTTCAAATAAATATCATGAATAAGAATAAATAAAGATGGGTTTCAGAATTTTAAAGTTGCGGTTTGTGATCATGTGCATTCTTTTCTCGAAAACGTTTCAGTTGTCGAGCGCCTAATTTCACTATATAAAACCTCAACTTTACACCAAAGCCATTTGCTGCCGCTTTCCTTGCCAACAGAATTGGTTGATTTATATTAACCGTTGAAGAGACAAAATAATAGATATTCATTTGTATCTCCGACGATATTAAAGGATATTCTCGAATGTCGTACACAACGTAAGCAATATCGCAAGCATCTCAATAAGCGTTCTTTGTGCGTTTATTGGTTATAATAAATACCTGCAAATGTCTTTATTTCAATTGGTATCCTGGTGCGCCGTATTTCTTTGAAAGTTCGTTACACCAACAGAAAGGAAAACGCCACATTGAGCCACCACCATTGTGAATAAATACCGAAAAAGAATCATACAGAAGCTCAGTTTTTTGAATTTGTTTCCGGTATCATTTGATTTGTTTAAAAGCCCTCATCATGTTTCAGGAAAATTATCAGCAATGGAACTCTATTATTCTCAAGTTTTTAAAGAATTGATACGATACGAAAAAAAGGTCGAATTATCAATATCCTGAGCTTTTAGCGTAAGACATTTCAACTGGTAAGTTTAATGTTGGTTCTATGATTCTTTTACGGGTCACACGAAAAGAAGTATCGGTTCAAAAACTTAGCCGGAAGCGCTGGGACGATCTGTCACGAAGCCAAATTTCTAGTGCCGGTAATACCGGTTGATGTCAACGAAGAAGTGTCAAACACAGAGCGTAAATACAAGAAACCCGTGCCGGGTGCGACATAGATAAAGCAGATAGATTATATCGTAATATGCCTTAATGCACACCGGAGGCTGTCAAAGGCATTGTTGTTAATATCGGCGGCGCAAAGCCAGTAGTCACTGAATACGCTCGAGAAACGTCGCGAGGTTGAGCCTTCTTTGTTCCCTTCAGCCGGGTTTCTTCTCAGCCACGCCGTTTACGTTCGACAACGGCTTGCCTCTTTGTTCTTCAGCTGGCTCGGCATCTCGAAACTATTGTTGTACCAGTTTTTGTCAATATCTTTTACTGGCTGAAAATTTGAATTTTAAATGGCCGAAACGGGACCTCGATTATCTTGGTCACTGCCGTTTCTCCATTCAGAGGTTCGTGAGTAGGCCGCCTAGTTTTAATAGCGGTGACGATTGTTTCTTCCGGTTCTTCGTGGGCTCTTTTGCATAATACCAAAGGCGTATATTCAACGACTGGCTGTTAAAAGTATTAACGTCAACAACGACCAGTTCACGCACGGTCACGAATAAATGGTCATTGCCAGCGCAATCGCCAGCCAGAAAGCAGCAGCGAACCAACACAATATAACAAAAGCAGAAGCCGCCAGGAAGGGCGCCAATATGGTTAAGCAAACGGTTGTAATACTGCGTGCTTCAACAATGGCTTCGAAAGTAGATTCAACGTTAAATAAGCCGTAAAGAGATTTCACAGGCTCTTTAAGCTCGACAAAATAAGTCGTGCGCACAGCTTGGCGAGCTCGCAAAGAGAATGTCATTTTGATCCCTCAGGTAAGACGAGTACCGTCGAAAGCAGGCGACGCCATTACGACGTGGCCAAGAGAAGTTGTGAATTATTCAGGTACTGAGATCGCGATCGTTATACCGTCAACAGTGACGAGGCAAATGGTGAGCAGCGCCAGGTGCTGCTTCTCGAGGTGAAGACACATATGTAGTCGATTACCGACAGAAAGGATAAAGCGTTTGGTTTGTAATCACTCATCAATAAAGCCAGATGATATTCGCGAAAAACAACACAAAAATGAGTCGATGGCTTTCCTTCAGCCATTTAATCTCTGGGGTCGGAACAAGACGATCGCTAAAGTACCGAAGTGATAATGTGCGACAGTATTCTCAAATTTTTTATTGACGGCAGCCTATTCTTTTCAAATACCTTTAACTTCGATTAAATATGGATGAAACCGCACATTCAATGATCGGACGAGTCACCATTTGTACAAAAACCAGAAAAGCACGTTCTTATCTGCGCCAATGGCATTGTTGTTCCATATCGTTAGAACAGTGGGAGTTTCGTCGACAGTCGTCGGCTGACTCACCGAGTCAACTCGTTACTGGTGCATAGACGGCACATCATTATTGTGCTTCAACAAAACTACCAGCTGACGTCCATTCCAAATGGGTTAGCGCAGTCAAAATAAAGGCACAGAGTGATTAAAAATTATTTCAGACAAAACACGACGGTCAAAGAGAAAACAAATACTGAAAGTTACATTGTTACCGAAATGGCCGTGAGCAAAATAATACTACGCAGCCTGAGGGAAATAATCGCCACTCTGGACATTCTTTCCGAAAGCCACAGTTCTTCGTAAGTCTATCGTTAATTCGAAGCCTCAAAAAATAATTTCTTTACTTAAAAGAAAGAATGGTCAAAAACCTTTATTAAGTTTCATCTGTTAGGGTTAGTACGATCTTTCGATTATTTAAGTAAACCAAACATCGCTTTGCACGAGGCAAACGGCAAGTACGTTTATTCTGCGAATTGTCATTCGATCGATAGCCATCACTTTCGATTTCAGTTTGTCGAAAACATTTCTTCGTTAGGGGAACACCAATCCATTTTTTTTGAGTTTTCCTGCTTAGCTACTTTTGTAACGAGCAAAGTTCCTTTGTTTGTCCACGGGTGAACTTTTCCTCAATTTTGCTATCTTCTTTTTTTATCTCATTTACTCAGCCGAAATTTTGAAAGCTTTATACTAAAATGCCGGCCGCACGCAATATGTCCATTCGCACCAACGAAAACAGCTCTTTTCTGCCAGCATATATTAAGTTTATCAAAATTAATTAAAGACAATGCTTCTGGGGCTCAGTTATTCGCAGTTGGCGAGTTTTATCAAGTTTCTTCAATATTGTAAGGAAAGTAAGTTAAAAAAATCCTTTAATAGAAATGTTTCATTTAAATGACGGTTCAATAACTTTAATCTCGAATTCTGTTTATTTTAACACACCGTGCCGAGTTTAGATCGCAGAATGTTAACGTGTGCTCGATGACGTTACTCGAAAGATGGTAAAAGTGAATTAACATAAATTTATATACCAATCATACAATCGAAAATATTTCAGGACGTAGTGAATATGGGTCGCCTTTGTCCGCGATAGATTTTTTTATCGTTGCCGTTTTATACTCGCATAGCGGTTTTGGGAGGCTACCTACCCTGCCTCTGGTCAAAAATAATTTTAAAATTCGCGAGATTTATACATCGGTCTTTCATGCGTCAGAATTAACCCAAAGATATTTATTTTACCAAGTCTTTGTT
Source organism: Araneus ventricosus (assembly GCA_013235015.1). Taxonomy (NCBI): domain Eukaryota; kingdom Metazoa; phylum Arthropoda; class Arachnida; order Araneae; family Araneidae; genus Araneus; species Araneus ventricosus. The sequence continues at coordinate 5,253 of BGPR01029915.1, forward strand.
TCAAAAAAAAAAATGCATTGAAGTCAAAGATTTATTTTTATTTGAGAATGTTTTTCTGCAGCATCTTCTTTTTCGTCGGTGTCGTGGAGTCACATGTATTATTTATTATTATTATTTATTTATTTTATTTACCGAGTCTCTTGCCAGACCAGCCGCATTTGGCGACTGTTGCTCGCCGGGAATACCACCGATAATTCATGGTTTCACAAAGTGTCTAAATTTCTCGGGGCCTTCTTGACAGACATTTCTTAACCATGTTCCTTTCAGGCCAGTACCCAGTACCACCCGCTGCTTAATGGAAGTCGACATGCAAAACAATAATGTTCGATGTCGGCACCGACTCTTCACTCCTTCCAAATATTAATTTGATTTAATTACCGCACACCAGTTAAAGTTATATATTAGTTACGAAAATATGCCGATTAAGATACTATTAAACATTTAAATATAATCCTCAGTTAACGAAACATAAATAAATATTTATTTAAATGAGTGAAAATCTTGCTTGACGAAAGTATTGTAATTACAGCCAAAAGTCTTTTTAAATGTTATTAAATAGAGAAAATACGGGTTTTTACCGATATAAATTTTAAAAGGAAATTCAGATGGCGTGATAAATATTTTTGTGCTGCCGAAAGTCGAAAGTTGGGAGCTTGCTCGAAAGCAGCTGAAAACATCAGTCAAATGCTTAATTCTTACTCACTAAAATTTCTTACTGGTGTTTGAGAAAACCTGATCATACTCAATTCTCCAGATTGCAACACTTGTCATGTCTGTCTGCATGCCAACATAGACAATATCATCGTATTGAGCCCCTTCCTTATTAGTAGAGATTATTATTTATTTTGTTTATGCGCACATGCTTATCATTGCGTTCATTATTTTCTTGTTTAAATATGCATGCATAATATTTTTATGCTCATTCTCATTGTCGTCGTTTTGCCGACGATACTACTGTTTTAAGAGAAAGGGCGCGCCTACGTGAGATTTTTAATAGGAAACAGTCTGCATAGTAATTTAGTTTGCAGCAGACTGGCACTGCAAATCTGCAAGCTTCGCAATTACGACAAGTGCGAAAGCGTGAAACAAGCCGCAGCGTTAACGCAAGTCTTTAGTCGTCATAGTAGTTCGAACCTCTGCAGCAAAGCTGGGTACTGCAAACCGTACCAGCAAAACAGAAGTTATCAAACATAAAATTGTGATTAGAACTCGCACCCGCCTGAAGCTGACACGGTAATCACCGGCCAAAGCCGAGTCGTTCACGATTTATTGTTTATTTATTTTAAACTGCTTTGTTCCATTGCTGAGTTGAGATTATCAGTAGTGACGTTGGTCAACCATGTCGAAATTGATGAAATTAGAGTTCAAAAGTAATCACTTAAAATGGGATCGTCGCGCGTTGAGTTTCACAAACATCGACAAAGTTTTTTCGGTTTGGTCTCCGTTTGCAATGCCGTGCTCTTCAACATTAAGGAGAAAAAAGGCTGATATGTTTTTTAAAAGCAAAACTTTAGTAAAAGATGGAATGCGGCTCATAAATAAAGTTGCTGAAGAAGTCATTCATTGATTTGCCGAATTAATTAAAGAAGGGCGGTTCAGGAGATGAGTTGTAAATCGGATGTTTTAAAATATATCACGCCAATATTCTTTGTGCTATCTTTATCACGTTATTTTGGTAAATTTCAGTATCGTAAAGGGAGTGCGGCGTTATTTGTTCGCGTATTGTGGCAGATTCGCAACGCAAGTGAGCAAAAGCACCCAGAGCGTCACAAAGTCGCCTGACGCATAAAATTGGTTGGCGACAAGGCAATATCGTCGTAAACAACCCCAGCCGGCAAACTTCATGTACAGTTTCGGGAAGTACAACCCCGACTATGACTACAGTGTCCAAAAAACGCCGAAACCAAAGATCATAGATGAAATATCGCTGAATTTATGAAGAAATTACGTGACGGTCATTATCCTCGGGAAGCATAACACGAGATGCCATCGATCACCGCAGTGGACGATAGATTCTCGAGCGCCACGAAAGCGCAAAGCATCCGTTATGATTTGCCGTTCGTTGAGTTATTGGTCAACCGACATTAGTTTTAAAGTTACTCGGTGCCGTTTGTTATAAAAGATTCGTCAAATAAAAGAAAGTCATTTTATTTGTTTTATTGGTCTTTGCCAGCTCACTCACACCATCGTGTCTATTTTTGTCATATGCCACTACCTGCCATACGCTCATTATTCTCTGCGCCAATGTTCACTTGCGAAGGTCGGCGAGAAATAAAAAAAAGATACTCAGCTAACATCACGCTTTTCTGCTCGACAATTTAAAATAAAGCTAATGATAGATTAGAATTATTTCATTTCACTAACATATTTTAGCTTTCGGTTTGTTTTCAAAATATCATTCTTACCAAAGAGGAACATCATGTTTTATATGGGAATGCTGCCGGAAGTTATTTCACTAATTTCTAACTGGCTTCACAGATGGTTAAGTTCATCACAGTACACAGAGGTGTACATGCAAGACAGACAGAGAAATAGTAGTATAGGTGTATCATGTAGTGTCCCACGGTTACTCAACATGTGCGAGAAGGAAGAAAGCAGTTTATCGCCACAAACCAAAAAAAATTAAACCAAATGCTGTTTGTATCTTTTCTCGTTTTGTCACACTACATACCTTTTGAAAGATGTTATTGTGCAGCGTGGTGTTTGGAACAGATGTTTATTCTTCGAATAAAAGTGAACCTAGCAAGATGAAAAGATTTGTAGTTTTATCGGAATGAAACATACGACAGTGTACTTATTTGCACTTGCCGTTATATCAAATATTTGGGAATCGACACACGGGTAAATGTGTTTCGTCAACAAATTTAAAGAATTTTAAATGTTAAGAATAAAATTTCTTCCGAATAACTTTGATTAAAGTGTTGCAGTTAAAAATAGTCTCAAAACGACATTTTGTAGAAAAGGACATTTGGAACCGAAATGAACATATCTACATCTAAAATATAAACTTCCTCGGTTTACAGCTAGCCGCAACATTTTTCGCGGAGCATCAAATAGTTCTTAAAGCAGAAGAATCGAAACCAATAGAAATAAAGCTTTATTATAAAATAATCTAAATTAGTGATTGAAGAAAGCTCATTTCAGGCCCAGCCAGAACAAGCGTTCGAAAAGTATCGAACACAGATTTGATATTTCAGAAAAGAAAAAAAAAAATTGAATACGCAAAAAAGAAAACATTAGAAGAATTTTTTTTCTATTAAGTGTGCTTCCACTAAAAACTAGTCAAACGCAGTAGATAATATTTTCTGTTCTTCGTTAGTCAATTTAAAAGTATATAATTAAATTAAAAGATATGCGAAAGATAAAAATTGTAATTTTATATGGAACAATATCATTCAAAAGAGTTAAAAAAAAAGAGAGGGTCTTAGATGAATCGAAATCATTTCTAGTCCATTTTTCTTCCAGGATGAACGAATGGATTCAAAATAGTTATCGAAATTTTTTGTAAGAGGCTTAGAATATATTTTAGTTCGAAATTAACAGATTAAAGAAGATCTTTATCAAAGCATTATTTAAAGAACTACTCAAAATATCCGGCCCTGAAAAATGGACTGATTCTTTGCTTGTTTTAGTTTTTCGACCTCCTCAGTTTATTCATTTTTTCTGGCTTCTCTTTGAATGATATTATTCTTTATTGTCTATTTGTTTGCGGTTGGTATCGGCAAGGTAAGATCTGGTTAAATTGTTTAGTCTCTTATTTTCTGCCTTTATTGTTTAAAATTTTTTGTCAGTTTGTTTAAAGTTTTGTTACCTGTAAAGTTTGTTTAAAAGTCGCGTTTGTTATTTTTTTTTAAATTTATATTTTTCTTAGTCGATTGTTTTTGGCAGTATTCGGACAAAAAAAACTTGGATGTTTAAAACAATTAATAGGAAAATACTGCAAATAATGAAAATATCATACACATGCTTACTATATTAAAACAGAACTGATTAAACTCTTTTTTTTTACCTTTCTTCGTACTGGATTGCTCAACGTTTTGATGTTAGTAAGTGAAATTTATCAATAGTTATTTCAGTTTTGGCTTAAACATCTGATACGATCCTTACTATATTGTTTGCCAGATATTTGGGAATCGTTCAGTATTGTGCCAACACAAAGCGTCAAAAATGCATATTCATAAAGCATTGCATACGAAATACAAAAGAGAAAGTATGGTCACCGTGTTGAACTGAGATTTTCGATCTAGTCCACGTTTTAGACCTTCGACAATTTTGGGATCATACCGTTCGTGTAGAACACGATAACCGAAAATCTCGAGTTGTCGACGAAAGCTGGTATGCAGTTCGGTCTGTGGTTCTTATCACCTGGGATTAAAACCGTTCGGGAAGGGAAAACTGTCTGCTCGTGTCGCAAGTTGGCATCAAAGCCGAATAGTCATAGCGATAAAATTTTGGGCGTCATCGTTCATGAATGTCCGCATACTGTCAAAATCCGCGACGTTCATCGCGACACTAATCATTTCTTTAAACTAAATTGCTGTATCATACGCGCCCATTTAGGCGTAATGCTCGTGCAAAGGAAGGCGACGTCTTCTAGGTTCTGGCGCCTGCCGCGCTTTCGGCGCCATGGTGCCAGTGATCTTTCGTTGCGCAAAGACGCGCAGATTTTGAATTTCCGATCTCAAAATCATGCGGTTCCTCAAATTTGAGCTGCGACGGAAAGTTTTTCGACGTTCATTGGCTCTAGTTGATGCGCCAGGAAGGTACATAGTGCCTAGAGACTGCCGGTTTGTTCGTCAGCACATCATTAACGGCCTGCGCAAGTGGAAATTTTCATCATCAACATTTTGCTTCGGTTAAACTTCGATAAAGTCAGTCGATCAGCCAACCAGGTTTACTAGCTTCGCCGATATTAACGTCACATTGAGTCGTCACGAAAGTTAAATGAGTTATTCATGTCTTTTTTCGCCCGTAATAAAATTGCTTAACGTCTTTATGCTTGGTGCAAGTGTAAATTATCAGCATTTTGAAAGCTTGCTTTTAAATTTCGAGGCACGGTCTCTCCACTCCAGCTTCGCCACCAGTAGCACAAAGTTGTCATTGTAACATAAAAATGCATATTGTGTCTTTTTGCCGCGACGAAATACGTTTAGTTATTTTCCTTAACGTTCATGCTTTTGTGGTGCGAAAGTTTTATCAATGACATTTTGAGTTTTGCTTTTAAAATTTCGATAAACATGTCTGACGATTTAACGAAAATTCGTTGTTATCAGTCGGATTGCGTACTCTGAATAACTTAGAAGAATCTGCTTAAACAGATTACCTATCACTAAAATGAGTTTCCTCGAGTCGGAGTTTACGTGGTGCGCTAAGAGTTTTGCATCTTCATTGATTTTGGCGTATCGTTTTCGATCCGAAGGGTCAAACAAAGATACTTTAGCATGTTGAAGAAAATACAGAGAGCCGTTCTTTATTCCGTGCCTTAAAAATGGTTTAGTGATTCATCACGTTTTTCGCTGTTTTCTTTACATTGCCGTTTTCGCTGAAGCTCACCTTTTGCCTGCATTCATTTCATACTTTTGAGTCTTTCTTATCATCATAGATCCATTTATTTTTGGCTTTTGAATTGCGGTTATCACTCATCACGTTCAATAATTCTCAGAACCCGAAAGGCGCCGTTAGAAAGGAGATTTAGCCCCGTCGTTTGCCATTCATTATTTAAAAGCTCTGGTGAAAACGCATCTTCAGTTGTCGACGGTCGAACTTTCTGTACAAACAACATCAGATTCAATCGCCATTAATCACGAGATTGCATGGCGCGAAAAGAATGATCGATTCGCCAACAACGTATCATTCGTAAGAGTTTCGTCGCGCATAGTACTGTTTTACCAGACGTCATCGCACACGGCGCGCATGCGCTATGAATTGCTTTACGGCAGCCATAAACGCATAGCGCGGAAAACGCTTGGTTAGGGGAGTAAATGATTCGGTACCATTTTAAAGAGCCGATACCGGTTCAAAGTGACAAAAATATATTTGTCAGAATAGCAAAAAAACGGTATAAATGAAAAATTGAACTACGCACGTGTTTGGTTTTAACGATGAAGAGTTTTCAACTGGTAATGGAAATGGCGAATTACTGGATATCAATGCAAAAGAAACATTGCATAAAATGAATTCAAAAAATTAAACAGTCACGGGAAAGGTTTACAGCAAAAAAATCGGCCAGGTTCGGCGGCCTTGGCTTATTACCGTCAACAGATTTATGCCAACAAGATACAAATAAACAGAGCCGTGTTCACCGCCGAGATTTTCCGAAACGCCTATAAAATCATAAAACAAGCTATTTCAATAACATGCAATTTCCACCAATACGAACAGAGGCCATAATAATGTTGGCACCAGAAGGCCGTAAGCGTGTTCAGCAGCCAGCCAGCTGCTTGCTCAGTGCTCCACCAGCTACCAGATTGATGGTATTTTGACGATGCGATCGAGCCGTATACGCATCGTCATCGACCATGACGCCCATAAGTTTACCGCTAGGCCAATTTCGATCAAAAGTTCACCATTAGTACTCTTCAAATATTTGCATCGAATACCAAGATTTGGTCAATTGAAATAGTTTTTTCGGATATCTCATCAGTATATGATAGAAATTAGCCTAATCGAGCTGATCAATTACCCGAATGTAGCTGTTAAATTGTTTCGCAACACCGCGTATAAAATTTCGCACCAGAAAGACGGAAAATGAATACGTTATTGCCTTTTAAATTCTTTAATCATCACTGGTTCTGCGCGTTAATACTTCCGTAGAAACAAGTTAAATAAAAAAGCCTATGAAAATCAGGCGAGTGTGTTGTCATCAGTTATCATCGTCACTACCACCAAGACGAGAATGCCGAAATTTTGAGTGAAGAGCAGAAGATTGTAAAGAAGAGAAAGTTGAAAGACAAATGGATTTTCTAGATTTTTGTGATGAATAGATTGAAAATCAGCTGGATGCACAATAGCACAAAGAAATAGAGGAAAGTCCTTTCATTCGTCTTCTGCCTTTACTGCCTGTAGCTGTTAAATACATAAAAAATATTCGTACTGGCTTTTCTTTCCCTCAGTTCTATGAAACCGTTTGTTGAAAGTCACCAGTTTATCTTGAATATAATGTCTTCTTTTCCAGAAATCTTCATTTTACTGGGGTTTTTTTGAGCATTTTCGAAAACATCTTCATTACTATGATAAAGATTTTACCTTCAAGCGCTTGTGTTTAATAATAAAATGTTACGTAATTATATGCTCATGCGCATTGGCTCTCAACTAAAAACGGACGAAATAATACTAAGACAGAAACAGAAACCAAATGTTGGCTCAAGAGTCCAATTACTCCTTTAAATGGCTTCGAGTGTTTGCAGTGCAAGGTCAAAATACAACAGTAAAATGAGCATGAGAGCCCTTTTCTCCTTGTGAGAATTTCGCTCTCGTTGTTCAGTATAATGGCAGAATATAGTTACAAAAATAAAGAGATTGACAGCTTAGTATTGGTATATGTCAGCAGATAATCATGACTTTATTTGCGTAGAAAGAAAGCTCGTTCTTATCTCTCAGCATGTCCTAAGACCGTCTTTTCGAAAACTAGAATGATTTAATCTCTGCGTCTAGTCAATGTTGCGACGTAATGTTGAGGTTTTCCAGGTTCTCTCATAAAAAACACAATAAAATACCCCTTTCTTTCAAAATATGGAGGGTGGTCCTTCGATGCCAACAGATCAAATGGTTACGGTCGGTGCCCGACCGTGAGGCGCAACCTAACATATTCGGTTTGAAAGCTTCCTGACCATGTCTGGCGCCGGGTTGTGTCACGAGCGAACTGTGTTCCGACAATGGAGTTATTCGTGAAAATAGAGTTATCATTAAATCGAAAGAGCACATAAAGTTATGATGCATCATTGACACGTTGGCGATGCATCGGCTGCATGCCAGCGTTATGACGGTCATTGACAGAGCAGCCATCACAGACAGATGTGTTATGATTTGTCACAGATGCACCTGTACATGCCATGATGCGCATCACAATGGGAGCGTGCCACTGGTTACGCCATGACGCATCATGTGAGGTTACGTGTTGGTGTTGGCGATGCATCACGATGCATGCCGCATGGTTATGATGGTCACAAAAACATGGTTATGATGCACGGCTGCGATAATGCCGGCTGGTTAAGGGATATGACGTATCATAGACAGATACAAGGCTACGCTGGGCGATGCATCATAGATGTACAGCCGTTGGCGTTGCTACGCATCACAGATGCAGCCGTTGTACATGGATATTATTTATCACAAAAACATGGTGCAAAGGAGACGCATCACAAAACATGTTGGCGACGCATCGCTGTAGACAGCATGCCGCTGACATGCTATGATGGTCATGGGATAAGACAAAAGTTACAATACGTGCCATGATGCCTACGATGTTACAATATTATGACATCATAGACAACATGTGCCAAATTGATGTCACACATAGCCAGATGCATCATAGACATGTTATAATACGTTATGATGCATCATTGGAGATGACAAAAGTTAGTGCTTGAATGCTCGAACATATAAAACGTTCTTAAAAAAATAAGAAAGAATATCATGAACAAATTTCTTGATGATATTTAGTAAGTTTCGTCGGCGTTTGACAGATGGATACTTTTGACCATGATATTATATAAATTTTTTTCTTTCAAATTAAGAGAATATCAATTATTTTGTTATTTTCGTCGACTGCCAGATAGTCCTGAATGAACAGAAAATGTGTTCACCTGGCGAGATGAATTCTGGCAAGAAAGCCGAAGTGAGCGGGGCCGGGAAGGCTTGGGACGCTGAATAATGCAATATTCGGTAAAAATATTAAATGATCACGTAAGTTACTATTACCAGCCTCCAGTCAAAGAAAGAAAGTTATTTTTACAAAACTTACGTCATCACGAGTGGTTGAAACCATTGACAGATATAAACTCCGGTGTTCTGGTGAATGATACTATTCTAGAATGTACTATTACCAATACAATTTCTTGATTACCTGGAAGTATGCACTGTTATCATATCTATCTTCGCACACTACACGCAGTCTAGAATTTCACTGAAAAGCCAAGGGAGAATATTTAACGCGACAGAGAGAAATGTTGAGTAAACGATCGGGAATAATGCTCATGTAAAGGATATGGATTCCACGCCAAAAGATGTGCTGGCTGAGCCGACCCCGGTGCCGATCGATTGTTTTATATACTATTGGGACAGATATTAACCAAATTTTACCGTATTCTGAATATAAACTTGGCTAACATTCGTCCCAAACGGGCATATAAGGCACCGATCAAATGGAAAAAAAAGTTAGCTTCCAGGTTATTAAAGGAGCGTTGGCAATGTCTTTACATCTTAAACGACTTTACTTTATGGAGGAATCCATATCCCTTTACATGACACAATCATTTACTACGGTCGTTTGTCTAAATCGACTCTCTCTTATTAGCGTTAAGAGTGTACTAAGATAACATTCTCCTTGAGGATGAGCTTAGCGGAATTCTAGACCGCATTATGCCGGAAAGTGTGTGCGAGATAGATCTGTATTGTGAGTGCATAAAACCCAGGTAATCAAATTTAACAGAACTGAATACTAAAAAATAAGGCATTCTAGAATGGTATCATTTCTAGGCACGAGAACATATCAATGTGAACAACCACTCGTGATGACCACACAAAAAGTTTTATAAAAAAATAACTTTCTTTTTTTCTGTTTGATGATTTGAGTTAATAGTAGCCCGTGATGTGTATCATTATTTTTACGAATAATTTCCATTATTCGGAATTTTGGCGGTCCAAATGCTATTTGGTATTCCCAGCATAAGCTTCCGAAAACTTCTACCCAAAAAAATTCATCCTCGAAATTGAGAAACAAAAGGTGCATGAATGACTTTGGAAAGATTTATTCTGCATTAAAGTTTACATTTTCATATTCATTCAGGATATCTAAATGCAGAAATTTCCGAAGTCGGAAACAGAAATGAAATAAAATAAGGGAGTGTTCATCTTGTTTGAGAAAGAACTGTATAATATCGAAAAAATGAACATGTATGATTTTCTTAAAAGTAATCAATACATTCAAACCTTGACAAGCCTTCATCTTGTAACATCAAAAGCTGGAAATTTATATTCATGATAGCTTATTCTTCTTATTTTTAAGAACGTTTTGCTATGTTTTAGCATTCAATCACTAATCTGTGATGCATCATAACATGTATAACATGTAATTCATGATGCATCATAACATGTAACATGTTTAACATGTATCTATATGATGGCTCATAACATGTATAACATGTATCTGTGATGCATCATAACATGTATAACATGTATCTGTGATGCATCATAACATGTGTAAATATGTATCAGGATGCATCATAACATGTTTTTGTGATGCATCATAACATGTTTTTGTGATGCATCATAGAATGATAAAAGCCAACATGCATCTGTGATGCATCATAACATGTATAACATATCTATGATGCATCATAACATGTATAACATGTATCTATGATGCATCATAATATGTGTAATGATGTATCTGTGACATCATAACATGTTTTTGTGATGCATCATAACATGTACAACATGCATCTGCAGATGCATCATAACATGTATGTAACATGTATCTGTGATGCATCATAACATGTATCTGTGATGCATCATAACATGTACAATATGTATCTGTGATGCATCATAACATGTATCTGTGATGCATCATAACATGTAACTGTGATGCATCATAACATGTCATAACTCTCTTTTTCAGTTTGACGATTTGAGTTAATAGTAGCCCCGTGATATGTAACTATATTTTCACGAATAACTTCCATTATTCGGAAAATTTTGGTAGTTCAAATGTTATTTGGCCCAGCATATCTAACCAAGTCCATGAGTCAGGAACTCGTGATAAAGGGTGGGTTTAGCATCTCCTGTTGGTCGTACCGACCATGAAGCATTTGAAATCTGATTTAGTTCCATCAGAGAGAGGTTGATTGCCTTCCAAGACAACATTTTGAGAAAATTGCCCTAGATTTGTGTTTTTCTTGGAGGGAAACCTGGAAAACCTCAAACAGCCATCCCGATCACAGCGAGCTATTCGTTGCAAAAGTTCATCGGTCTATTAGTTTTCGAAAAAAAAAAGATAGTTAACAGGCCATGCCAGAGGATAGAACCCGAAACCTTTTCTCTACACATCGTAGTCCTTGGATATGCCTTGCCATGCCGTGCTCTATACAAAGCTGTCAATATTATGCTATTTTGTATATATATTCTACTATTAGGTATGACTACTTTTAGTTCTATAAAGAGCAAAATACCTAAGGTGAAGAAAAGAACTCTCGTAATGGAAGCATTTGCGGTTAGCTATTTTGAGGTACTGCCTTTAAAACCTCAAAAATTTGCATTTAAAGTGAATAATTGGATCTTAATTGTATTTAATCAAGTGTCTGATATCTTAAGAGTATTTCATCCGTGGTTGTTTAAAAAATTATACACATGAACATGATTACCTGCTTTTGAGCGCAATATTAGAAACGGAAAAATACGTTTGAAACGCTTAGAGGGTGAAATCTTCATCATAGTGAAAGCCTTACTATGTAATGATTAATCGCAATGGATGTTTTCAGAAAATGCTCCAAACTTCGTCTGTGATACGGTTTTCCTAAATAAAAATGAAGATTTCTGGAAAGAGGCATTATATTTCGGGAATAAAATGCCAATATTTCTTCGTAGTTTCGTATAATTTGAGAAAATAAATAAAGTACAAGGCATAAATATTTTTTATATATTTAACATACAAACGAATAAAGGCCAAGAAATGAAGAAACTTGGACTTTCCTCTATCTTCGCTGTGCTGTTAGTATGAATCAAACAGTTTTCAAATCTATTCATCTAAAACTCTCTGAAAGATTTTCCGATTTGTCTTCTTCTCTTCTTACGATCTTCTACTCTTCACTCCAAAAAATTTCAGCGAAATCATTCTTAATTCAGTATTGACAGTATGATATATTGAAGAATACCTACTCATGATTTTCATAAGCTTTTATTTAACTTGACTAGTTTCTAGTTTGTTAAATTGTGTACGCAAAAATTAATTGTGTGAATAAAAAATTTAAAAAATTAATGCTGTATTCGATTTTTCAATCACTTCCTGGTGCATTGGACTTTTGAAATTTTATACACTTGAGTGTTTTAAGTAACAACACACAACTTTAATACATTCAGATTTTAATTGATCTAGTAATTAAACTAAATTTCTATCCCATATGCGTGGCGCCACCTGGTGGGGGATATCAGAAAAACTTATTTCAATTGACCAAATATTTATAATAACGAATCACGAATTGAAAAATTATATAATATTTGAAAAGGTTCTCTTCCCATCGACGGATTTTGTCCAGAATTTAATACTTGACGTAAAACATGACGTCACATGTCAAATACCATCCATCTAGTTTGTTGTGCTTAGGAGTTATAGTGTTGACATACACACAGGCAAGCAGACACACACAAGCAGCTACCACAGACCCTTGCTACATGCGATAAACTTGTGATTTATCTATTCTGTAACTATTATACTACTCTGCGTAAATATTGTATTAAAGAGATAGATAATTAAATTACATATTAATTTGAAATGCTTGTTTTATGATTTTATACCGACGTTTCCATGAAAAATCTACGGCGTGGACCCGAACTGCGCCTTTCTTATTTTTTATTTAGAGTATCTTTTGACGGCGCCATCTGTTGACAGTATATAGAACTACATTTCGCGTATGCCAGGTACAACATTTTTTACTATAAATGCTCAGATTTCCCGTAATATTTAAATTTTTGAATTCAAATTTTAATACAATGTTTCTTTTACGTATTATCAAGTATTCTGTAAGTTCCGTACAATTTGAATGAAAACTCTTCATGTTATAATTAAAACACATGCGTAGTTTGAAATTTTCAATTTTATACCGATTTTTACTTATGTTCTGATAAATATTTTTATTGTCTCACTTTGGGTCCTAGTAATACTCCTCAAGCTCTTTAAAATGACACCAGAATCAACCTCCTAGCTAACCTCGTTTCCGCGCTACACTTATTTATAACTTTACATAAAGCTAATTCATAACAATCACGCGCATGCGCCTACACTGGTACGACTACACTGGCAAAACAAATACTATGCGACAAACTCTTGCATTTATAATCTATCCGTTTTGGTGTCAACCATTCTTTTCGCATTGTTAGTCTCGTAGTTATTAGCGATTGAAATCTGTCGGTATTTTGTCACACAAGAAAGTTCGACCGACTATCACTGTAACCAGCTGAAAGACGTTTTCACGCCAAAAAGGAGCTTTTAAAATAATAGATGCTTTAAACATTGCAAATTCGACATCTCTCCTTTCTAAGTTTTTAGCACTATTTCAGAAGTTCTGAGAAATCATTAATGGATGTGTGAGAGTGAAGAAAGTAACTACAATTCAAAAGTAAAATAAATTTCGGGTCTATATTGAATAGAAAAGATAAAAGTTTGGGATAAAGGATACAGAGCTAAAGGTCAATCCGGAAAAGCTTGTAAAAGAGAAGCAATGTAAAAGATGATAGAGAAAACTTTGCGAAAAACGTGATGGATCTCGCTTTCTGCTTAAACCATTTTTAGAATTTTTTG
>BGPR01029916.1:0-18983 GCA_013235015.1 Araneus ventricosus
AAATGCTTTCCGATGCCCTAGGACATCCTTTATATACACTCCACTGCTGTGCTGCCACCTGCCTTCTGTGATTGGTTATTTCACGTTGACGTCGAAAGTAGGTGGTGGTCACATTAATGTGACTGTACTGTGTAAATTCTCCTCTACATATATAAGTCCCCCTACCAAAAAACAGCCCTGTAGGAGTTGATGCAATTTAAACTTATTTCTTTCACATTCATTCGATATTTTATTTTTGAAAAAATTTTAAATTCATTTACTGATGTGCTTTTTCCCCCTCAGGAACTCATGAAAATGATGGGGATGACAGATTTCACGTATTGGTCCAGCACGTTTTTGAATTACTTCGTGATTGCTTTGATCACTGTGCCCATCATCACCATCGCTTACAAGGCTACTCTAAAGAATGGAACGGCGATTCTGAAGCATTCGGACGGCGGGATCGTATTTCTCATTCTGTTGTTATTTATGATCAGTCTTATACTATTTTGCATGACGTTTAGCATATTTTTCAACCGAGGTAAGAGCTTGTTTTGATTTGTGTAGGCTTATTTAGTTTAAAATTTTGCATAGTTTTCTCATCCCTCTTTCGGAAAGTGCAGATTTATGTACACAGGTTTCCAAAAATTAAGGAAAAACCAGGAAAAAACTTTTGCACCTCCAAAAGCAAGTAAACTTTCTTAGAAATTACACAGCATACGTAAAAATTATGTTGCATCAGAATACGGTATGCAAATTTGTGGAGTTCCCGTTGCTTAATGTCACTGGACAAATGAACTATGACGGGCTTTAAAAGGCTCTGAAGTTTCTGCAAGTAGAAACTCTGCAGTAAAATTTCGAGGTAGCAGTTTTTAGTTATGGGTAGGGGAAATTGGAGTAAAAACGAAGGTTCGAAACCTATTGAAGCTAAAGTATTCGACATAGAGCTTGTCAACTTTTATTAAAATATTTATTGTTTATCGGAGTACAATATATGAGTCGCTTAGAAGCCAAAGAAGATAAGTTCATTGTTTGATATCTTTTGGTTTTTGTAAATTTTGATGGAATTAATAACATTATTTTTAGTTATTGAAAGATTCACTCGTTGCTTCATTATATACCTTCACTAATCAAATTAATAAACCAAATATTTTCAAAATTATTGTATTAAAAAATATGAATTTTCTCAATTTTTTGTTCTGGACTTATGCGCATTGGCTTCTGAACGACTCATATCTTTCCAGAAAAGTCAGTTTCCAGAAAGTTAGAACTGTGGATTAAACACACATTTCTTTCTTTATGTCTTTTTCTAAAAAAGATATTTTTTTAATATGTGAAGACTAAATTCTTATTTACAAAGAGAGATTTAATTTTAATTATAAATAACAACAGTTACAAGTGAGAAAGAAATTTTTAAAACTCCTATTCAATTAAATGAGACATTTTAAATAGTGTCTGTATATAATATCATTAAGATACATACGAAACCTTGCTGTAGTTTTGTATTAAGACTTTCCTCGAAAACCTTTATGTGCATGTGAAGACTAAGTTCTTTTTCGTGACATTTTTATTCTGAATAACAACAGTAAGTGAGACTGAAATTTTAAAATCCTGTTCAGTTAAACGAGGCATTTTAAATAGTATCAGTATCTAATATTAATAAGATACTTACGAAACCTTTCTGTAGTTTTGTATTAAGACTTTCCTCGAAAACCTTTATGTGTATGTGAAGACTAAGTCCTTTTTTCAATTCCTACTATTAGTTCACACTCCCCCTATATCTTGTTCAAATTTTGCAATCGATTTTAAACTAATTTCCCGATGAGCTGGAGATTTGAAACTTTAAAAATAGCTCAGAACTAGATGACAATGCAATATTAATTCGCTTTCTTGTGTGTCTGTCTGTCTGTTTGTCTGTCATTTCATATTTTGCATGACGCATGCGCAGTACGTTTTTCATTATATCTCGAAAACTATTAACATTACAGACTTGGTTCTTGGGTATATGGATGGCCCATGGGATCATCGAAGCACCTCCATATTTCAGCCATATCTTTGCGCATGCGCAGTACATTTTTCATTATATCTCGAATCACCTAAGTAGGTATTGACTTAAATTTTTTTTTATATTACTTGTTTTTACTCGGACGAAACGAAAGTAATTGTTAAAAGTAAGATTGTTATTAAATGAAGGTTAGTGTCATAAGTTCTGTTTTTCATGCTTTTTGAGATTTTCTACTATGACTTTCGTTAGTAAATCTGAGACAATGGGATCTGAGATATATTTGGTGGGCTACAAGCCCCTTCTTAGAACGGCACAGATCTTCTAGTCCTTAAAGATTTTCCATAATAATGTTTGAACAGGCAAAGCGAGATGTGCGGGGGGCGTTCATAAAACAGTTTAACAAGTAAGGAACGATTTGGTAAAGTCAGTTTCATGACGGAGTCCTGGTTTAGGGAAAATATGCTTCAAGACTCATTATATAGGTAGAAGATGTTGCGCATGTTAAGCAATAAGTAAATTACATGCTCCACCGCGGCATTTCATCCCCTAGCGACAGAAATATGAACTAATTTTTTTCTTTCAAAAATCGAACTCAGGAGAGCATGTGTACGAAATTTGGATAAAATTGGCCAAGTATTTTTCTCTAGAAAGAGCCCTAAACACCTCCTGTTTAATTTGGATCACACTGTGTTTGTTACTATTTTATTGCCGTATTGTAATTTATACGCGGGTTACAACCACCAATTTTTTTGCTTATTCAATAAATTGTTAAGTTTTATGCATTATGCGCTCCGTTGAAAGCCATTAAAAAATCTCTGAAAAGTATTTAATTTTAATATAATGCTGAAAATTATCTTTTCAGATTTTGAAGTTTTGATTAAACTCATTTCTTTCCTTCCAGCCGTGTTTGCAATAATTGCTTTACTGATAGTCTACATTCTTTCTTTCACACTCTTGTCTATAAAATTTCTCACCCCATTAAACGAGTCGGCGTACTTCTCAATGAGTGTGATTGGCAAATTAGGAATCTGCCTTTTTCCTCAAACTGCATTAGTTACTGCCATCTTCCTTATTTCTTCCTATGAAGCTAGTGGTAAGTGTGACATTTTATTTTAATAATATTTAGCTTCACCACGGTTTATTTTAAAGTTTTTCTTTCAAGAAAATGCCTTTTTTGTTATCATGTAGCGCGTTCAGATTTGATAATTCCGTCATTTTTTTGTTCAAAAGGAAATAAAACATCGCACAGTGGCAAGATTTTAATATAACATTACCTTAAAACCTCAATTTTGAACTATTGGACAGATTCTTTATTGCATAGTGCTGAATTGCATTCAAATTTGTCATACGTGTTTCGCATGAATTGAAAGATGAATATATGCTAAAAGCTAAGTGCGAAATGCAGATATGGTATATAATGACTAAGCAATATAAAAAATGCATTTGTGGCGAAGCATGAAACGATTAATATTTTACACAATACCAGAAAACAAACCGGGCAGCATATTTACAAACCCTACCCTGATAGAACTGAGGCAGGAAATCAGTCAATATCATTGGCTACTAGGAGCAGTGACATCGTTTCCAGCTCTCGTACGTAGCGTACGGCAATCATAACAAAACAAGAGTCGTCCTACTTTTCTTCACCGTTTTCCTACAGTTGAGCACAGAAAACATTCTTCCGTGGGTTGCAATATTTTTAAAAATGAAATTATTTTTTTAAAATATCATAAAAAATAAAACATTCCACACGGCAAGAAATTATACTAGTGAAAAGTACACGCACGAGAGCAAAGAACGACGTCATCGGCTCTCGGCGAAGCGAGCCAATCATATTGTCCGATTTCCTGCCTCAGTTCTATCAGGGTAGGGTTTGTAAATATGCAACCGGGCAGGTATAACATACTCCTACTAATATCTCGTTACTAATGCCGCGCAGCAAGGAGAGACTTTTCATTAACACGCTTTTATTACTAAATAGCGTTTGACATTCTATAAAATGCGCACCTTTTCAATAAAAGTCTTTTCATGATTCTCTTTTAATTTTCTAAATAGTGTCTGAAATTCTATAAAATGTGCGCCTTTTCAATAAGCCTTTTCATGATTCTCTTTTAATTGTCTAAATAACATTTGTCATTGTATAAAATGGGCGCCCTTTCAAAAAAAGTCTTTTCATGATTCCCTTTTAATTGTCTAAATAGCATTTGCCGTTGTATAAAATGCGTGCCTTTTCAATAAAAGCCTTTTCATGATTCTCTTTTAATTTTCTAAATAGCATTTGTCATTGTATAAAATGCGTGCCTTTTCAATAAAAGTCTTTTCATGATTCCCTTTTAATTTTCTAAATAGTGTCTGAAATTCTATAAAATGCGCGCCTTTTCAATAAAAGTCGTTTCATGATTCTCTTTTAATTATCTAAATAGCATTTGTCATTCTATAGAATATCTAGATATTACATACAATGCCTACGGAAAGTAAACTTGATGTTATCGCCGATATTTGAAGAGCGACCATTCCAGACATTCTATGCATTGCCTTTAACACATACAGGGCTAATAGAAAATTTATACGTCTGAAAGCAGCATCATGAATAAAGATATCCATATTGAACCGTAGTATAACAAATCTCCGTGTTTTAATTTACACGGTGTCTTTGATTTCAGTAGCCTAGTTCTGAGTCCAGTAAAGTAAAACCCAGCTGTCACATAAGAGCGCCAAATAGTGTTCCATATTCTTCTTATGGAAATTTGTAATATTTATTTCTTCCTATGGAAATTGATATCTCTTATTTTTTGAATTTGTTTATGTCTTTATACTTGTATATCATTCATATACACTGATCGCTTTTCAGGTGAAGGAGTTCACTGGAGCAATATTTCCGAATTCGCTTTGCTCCCAGAGGTCAACTTGTTGATGGTCATATTAACCATGTTATTTTCGTGCTTTCTGTACGTTTTTCTTCTTTGGTATTTTGATGCTGTTTGGCCATGGCAGCCGGGTGTACCCAAACCTTTTTATTTTTTCCTGACGGTAAGCAGTTTTTTTAATCTCATTATCAATTAAATAACATTAGTTCCTTGGTTTTTTTTAACGGCAAAATTCTTTTTCTGCAGAGAAGCTACTGGTGTGGATGTAGACCAAAGCAACAGGATGAAATTGAACTGGTAAAAACTGAAAACAGTGTCGAATTTTTTGAGACGGAACCCAGAAATATTTCACGAGGAGTAGTTATAAAGAACTTATCAAAGGTAATCACATCATTTATTTAAATTTTTTATAACCATGTAATTTGTTTTATATTTCATCTTTTATATTTCGTTGGTTTTCAAAAAATATTCTTGTTGTCAAGAATAAATTTGTTATTTTTTAATTTGAATAATGCAAATATCATACGATAAAAAAACTTTATTGTGAAATTCATTTTTGGGGGGAATTTGATTTTTGTTTGATTGGCATATGTTTTTGATTTTTACGTTATTTGCGTTTCTGTTTCTGGGGACTGATCTTGTAATTCTGAGTCCTGGTCAAAACGACTCCCGAGACTGCATCCAATACTCCAAAGATTCACACCGCGATGTGTGTATCTTGAAATTTGCTTCTGTTTCTCGCTCTATGAGTCAAATCATGGCGAGAGTAGAGACGAACTTGCTAATTTCTTATTTTTGTGTCGAAATTCGTACCAATCACAGCCACTCGCATCTTATGCTACAATATGATTTAATAGATAGCAATTTATTTATTAGATCTTTATCTCTGGAGATAAAGTAAAGCTCCATCAGAATACAAAAATATTGGAATAATTAGTCTTGGGGTAATTTTTCATTTAACAAACTGTTTTAATTTTCACGAATGATGAAGAAATTATTGGAGCATGGTAAAACGAGGAGAGTTTGCACCAAGAGGGATGAGAAAGCGGCAAGGTGGTTTTTTACACTCAGATGAACTCTGCTGTCTAATAGTAAACAGCAGCAATTTCTCGACTTACCACGTCTTCATAATCATAACAATGACTCGTATTAGCGTCATGGTTATGATTGTATGATATTTGTTTTAACCGGCTTTTACTGCTAAATATCGGCGAACACACGTGTGTAAAATACCGTGTTGGCACATTCTCACCTTACCTGGAACAAACTTGCTTCCTTTCACGGTATGTAATGATATTTCTATTTTGGATCCTAGTATTGCAAAATTACATGCTTTGAATTTTCTGTATTAGGTATTTAATAGTACGAATCAATATCATATCATATAATTTAAATTGTGAAAAAAAATTGTGAAATTTGCCTTTCAAAGACACCAGCCATATTTTGCTTAAATAATATTCATAGACAGTGTACATTAATTTTGAAAACTAATTAAAAACGTGTGTGCAGTTTTTCTCATAAAGTGGTTTATGTTTAGGAATTCCGTTCTGGACTTACTTCGAAATTAGCGGTGAATAATGTTTCATTGAACATATATCAAGGTCAAATTACTGCACTGCTTGGTCACAATGGGGCTGGTAAAACTACTACTATCAATATTCTGACTGGTAAGTTTGAAGGATTTTGCAGCCTTTCTTCAGCGTTTAAGTGGTCTTTTTTTATTTTTAAAAGACTTTTGTTTCCCAGTATTTTAAAATAAAGTCACCCAGCAGTTATTTTATAAAGTTTTTCAGAACACCTTTGATGATTCTGTTCGTTTTTTTCTCATTAATTCTAGGTTTGTTCACTCCAACAAGTGGTGGTGCCTCCATCAATGGACTGGATATATTAACAGATACAACGAAAGCACGAAGAGGTCTTGGTGTCTGCCCGCAGCATAATGTTCTATTTGACACCCTCACAGTCGACGAACACTTGAAAATATACGCAGCAGTATGAATCATTCTGGGATTTTTTTAATAAATTTTTGTAAATATCTGTTTGCTTTGTAAACGATAATTAATGTACAATAGCTCTAAAGAGATTAGATACTACCACTACTAGCTTATCATGGTCTGCTTCCGTGGGGAAGAGGGTAATGCCACTCGCCAAAACAGTTTGTAGCACGTGACACATTGAGACAACCGATCAGACAGGATTTCGGTATCGTGAAAGGCGAACTACGTCACCGTCAAAGTCACACCCTATTGGTTTGAATTTTCGCTGCTGAAGATTTTCCGTCACCATCGTGTGCATTTTCAAGCCGGTTGAATCCAGTCCACGATTTCCGTCATCTTGTCTGACCTGTCACGTGCTGCAAACTTTTTTGGCGAGTGGCATTGCCCTCATTCCCACGGAAACAGACTACGATACACTTTCCGTGTGATATACGCTTTAGAGAATTATTAGGAAAGGCTTTCCACTAAAGGTGGCAACCAGCTAGTGGAAATTTGGCATTTTTTATCAAATTTACCAAAGAAAAAGAACTTAAAACTTCAATATTAAGTTGTTATTTCGAACCATAAAAAGTTTCCGGATTTTTCATGAAAATGCAAGTGATTTTTATCGGTGATCAAGATTAAAGCTAACAAGAGATTGGTCAAATCAATAAGTCTTGAGTGTCATTTTTTAAACTGTGCGCTGGAAGATACTGTGAAAATATGGCGATGAACGTTAATATTATTTTGAGTGTTGTGAAGGTGTATTCTTGAGCTATATTTATTTGTTTACTTCTATTGCATTTGATGGTTGTAAAAGGCTTGCAGAAGCTCTTCTGTCTTATGCATCTTATTTTGAGAATAAATGTTGATTACCTGCTTTGTCTGAGTTAAAGTCTGAAGCTGACATCTTTGATGCACGAAACAGTTACTCTATGATAACTTAGCTACTTCCTGCTTTAAGTTGCATTATTTTCTTCACAAGTCTTGTTTTTGTTGTTGACTAGTTTTGGTTTGGAGTAACGAGTCAAGTTCGTGAGATATGGTCGCATGATGAAGGAGAATTGTGATAGTTTTTGTTGATCAAAGCGACCTTGGAGCACCTAGGTGTCAGCACAGGTAGGGGTCTCAATAGCTCCTATATAAGAGGCTGAGTTGCCTTCTTGGATGACTTTAACCCTCTGACCACCGAGGGTTCTCAAAATCTGAGTACAGTTGTATACGGAGGTTTGTTTACTAATGTATAGGTGAAATAGATTCATCCACGCCCCTTTTCTACTCACTGCGGATGGTGGAAGATGTGAATGGAAGGCCCTTCACCTCTTACCTCTACCCCAAGGGGTCCATTAATGACTGTTAAAGAGTAACCTATGCTACAGGTAGAATGTTAATGACTACTTACTGTGGTAGTACTCTGACAGAAAAATTCATTAAATATGGCGTTGTGACGCCTGAAGTGGCCAATGAAAAATTCAGGGTTACCAAAGAATAACACGGTATTTGCTAAATGTTAAATTTATTGTTCTACCCTTATATTGTGGTCTTGATTAATACACGAAACATACACACAGATATAGTACCAATTAATACAGATAACGATGCCTCCAACTCTATAATGTCCGGCGTCACACATTATAATGTCCGGCGTTACACGTTATAATGTCCGACGTAACCATACGACACGAGCAGTTAGTTTTCGCGAGATAACAGAATTGGCCAATTCGAAAATTCCACATGCCTTATTCTATGCACGTCCTACCCCGGGGTCATTATATTAGGCAATCTATATCGACGATGGCCTTTCCATCTAGTGTTGCGACATCACCATCTTTAGGGCTAGTGTTCCAGATCGCCGCAGCTCGACGAACCTTCTTTTTTCACGTTTCTCGTAGAACTGAGGCTTTTTGCACAAGCTCCGTTCAACGCGTCCGTTGGCCAGTAGTAGATAGGTGGTGCTATCTGGTGGGTTGCTGAACTGCAAAAAGTTCTGTTATGATTGCATTTTGCAACAATGACCACTCGCCTTCTCCCCGTTTTCAGAACAGTAACCGGCCGAAATCCGTCCCACTGGTATAGAAGTTGCATGGCCGGATACGGCCGGCTTAGGTGTCAGAGGGTTAAAGAGAAACTGACCAAAATTTGTGTTTCGTTTGGAGGAGCTCCGGGAAATTCTAGTAGTCAGAAATTCCGTACTAAGTTCATTATGAAGTTAATTTCCTACTACATCGAGTTTTGAATAATGCTGTTAAGAGTACAGAATGAACAAAACCAGTGACCTCCTCCCTCCTATTCAAGTTCCTAATTCATGTCTTTCCTTAAACCTCAAGGCTACGGTTGGGCTCTTAAGACTTGGGGTTATGTATACTAGCGGAGGTCGTTTGTGGATTGAAGCAGGAGTAGATCTCATATTGCAAACATTTTAGAGGATGATATTTGAGAACGTACTTAAACCCGTTATAAAATTCAGATTGATGTTAAATCAAGAGTTAACTAAATCGAACACTGAGTGAAAGTTAATATAAGTTGGAACAATAGTTAGTCATTTGAAGTTAAGATGGACATCACGCTTTATTTATAATCATTTAAAAATTAAACACTTTATTGCATTTTATAAGATTTAACTGATACTTATTCAATTCAAGATTGTTGATAAAATTAGCAAATGATGTTTATATGAACAGTTAAGCTTCTTATGGATTGCAGATACCTTTTAAAATTACAGATGAAAGGAGTTCCATGGAGCCAACTGGCGGACGAGGCAACCAAGGCCCTGGACATTCTGAAGTTGTCTGACAAAAGATATGAGCTGGCGAAGAGTTTGTCTGGCGGAATGAAGCGCAAATTGAGTCTTGCGATTGCTATAATCGGTGGATCAAAAGTAGGTTCGATTTCGTTTTACAAGATTCGTGTGTTTCTTAGAATTTATTCAACATTACATTTTTTTATAAATGTGAACTCTTTTAGAAATATGTACATACCGGCAAAATCGAAAGTTTACTTTTCTTTCTGTTTTGAAACGGAAACAAGTCATTCTATAATTTTTTCTGAAATTCTACAATACATATTTTATTGTATTTGGTTAAAACCAAGTGCACATATATCTATAAATATCTATTTCTGAAAATTCAGATTTAAATTATTGAATTAACGAAGGTATTTATTTTAAAGTTTGCTTTCAGTACTAAAGGTATTTTTAATAAAAAGGGTATTAATGTAAAGAGTGTTAAATCTCAGTTTAACTTTTTATCAAAAGATAAAAAAACAGAGAAAGAAATATTCTTATTGGTTTGAAACGCTCACATGTTTCTGACAAATTTCATAAAGAAATATTTCGATCTTAATATTCTGAATTCAAATTAATTTTTATGTAAAATTATATATAAAAAGATGCACTTAAAAATTATTTTAGATAAAGATCCCATAGTTCTCTCTCCTCTTAAACTTAAAGAACAACTAGTAAACAAATTAATATAAAGAAGGGAATTATTATTTTTAAAGAATTGTTTATCACCGATTTCTGAACAAAATTTACAACTTCGTAAATAAGTCATAAGGTATAAAGGCGTAATTGCACTGTTCCACTAAAGTGAATTAATAGAGAAAACAATGAAATGAAAGCAATACTGAATAAATGATATTCACTATGGGACACGCATTCCTTTAACTGAAATATACTCTTGACATCGCCTTTCTATGTGCTTAGAATTAAGTTTTTTGTTATCTGAATGGAAAGAAAAGACCATACGCGGAGTAAATTTTTCCATTAACAGTCCCAAACTTTGAGCAGCCAACTGCTTCTCTAGGTATTCCCAAAGGTGTTCGATAAGGCTAAAATCTGGGAATCTAGATAGAGAATCCGTTATCTCCAAACCCTGCTCCGTCAACAAGAATGAAATGTCATTACGTAGAACAATTTTCGATAACAAGAATGAGACGATGAGGACAAGACTTATCGTCCATTAGATTGAAGCCATCACCAATAGCACCAGCATATAGTTTTAACTATGGATGAACAATCTCGTCTCAATATCTCGCACCAGACAGAATTTCTTAATTGACCACAAAGTACTATTTACTACGAAATGGCAAGAGAGATGGAATAATTCAGAAAAGAGATCATGGACTAAGAAATTTTTCAAAGAGGTTTAATTCAGTAGGCTATACGGTGACTTCTACTACAACCAAGTGTTGACAAGTCACGGAGTGTTTGGTGCGCATCAAAAGAGACTATTCGGCAAAGAAGGAGACTGTCCATGTGGTGAACAACTTGAGACTATTGGACACATTTTATTAAAATGTAAAATTTGGGGAAAAGAAAGAGACGATTGGCCAAGAAGCTGGCTTCAAAAAGATATTTCTGACTTGGTATTTTATTCGCCTTTCAAAAAAGGCTCTATTGACATCCTTAAAAAGCTCATGTCTTCACGTTTGACTTCCTGAATTGGAACGGAACTTTTCCTGCGTTCATTTTGTTTTATTTGCTGTATTATAATTGCTTTATTTGCTATGCAGCGGCGGTGAAAACTCAGACCTACACGAACACTTCAGTGGTACTGGGAAAGGAGTTGACCTCATTTGTGCTGAGTGGACTACGTTTACAAAATTCCGTACGGCTTCGGACAGATCGGAGGTGCTTTTGTATTTGATACATTAGCTTCATATACATTGACCACATGGAGGTCAGTACGGCTACCCAAAGAGATTCCAGCCCATTCCAAGATTCCACCTCCTCAGTTATTCTCTGTTCTGAGACTGTTAGTGCCTAGTCTTCTGTTCTCTCCAGATTGTCTGTTCTGACAGAATCTCTGTTCTCTCTAGACAATAATAATTTTTCAATTCCAACTATTAGTTCACATTCTCACTACATATATATATATATATATATATATATATATATATATATATATATATATCTTGTTCAAATTTTGTAATCGATTTTAAACTAACTTCCCGATGAGCTGGAGACTTTAAACTTTAAACATAACTCGGAACTAGATTATAATGCAATATTAATTCGCTTTCTTGTCTGTCTGTTTGTCTGTCATTTCATATTTTGCATGACGCATGCGCAGTACGTTTTTCATTATATCTCGAAAACTATTAACATTACAGACTTGGTTCTTGGATATATGGATGGCCCATGGGATCATCGAAGCACCCCCACCATATTTCAGCCATTTCTTTGCGCATGCTCAGTACGTTTTTTATTATATCTCGGAGGTCTCTGCGTCACGTAACTTAATTTTTCAGGAAAATAACAACTTTTTTATTTATGATCACGTGAAGAGAAACTGAAATAAACCTGAAATTTGCCACATGTCTCAGTCATAATCTCATCAAGATGTTTAAAATCGATTGCAAAATTTCATACACACAAGACTAAAAAGTAGAAAATAATTATTTAAATAAAATGAAAGTTTTAATTTTTAAAACGGACTAAAAAGTATGAAATAATTTCTTTTAGGCCCATACAGATTGATAACCCCATACAGATTTAAAACGAAAAATGTGGGGCGCATGCAATGGCACTTGATGTTAATACAGTTTTTTCAAATATTAATTCATTAATTAAATTTAATTAATTAATTTTAGTTTTATATGGGAGAAAAAAATTTCTAAAATAAATTTTTTCTTTGTTGACCTAAGTAGGAATTGACTAAATTTTTTTATATTACATGTTCAAAGTAATCCTGGTCGTATCTGTAAAGAGTACTAGTATTCAATCTTCTCTGGTACAAATGATGGGATATTTAGCCCAACATAATGAGGGCATATCTCTGCAGTCAGGTGTGAAGAACGCACATAAGTGGTCTTCGAGCATGCATACATACCTCCATTATGAATATATCTTCGCACTGTAGTGAAAGACATTCTTCTTCCTGTTTCTAAAAATGATAAGAAATGTGGTGAGGCACAGTAGTATTCCTCTTTCTTTGGCCTGAAAGAAGCAAATAATGTTCATCATATGCCGTTGCTACGGGTGGAAGTCGTGGGACAAGCTTTACTACTGTAACTAAATTTGTGTGTTGGAACTGATTCCAGAATCTGTGACCCTGAACGTAAGACTGGGAGTGCCTAGTCCTCTGTTCTCTCTAGATAATTCTCCAGACTGCCTGTTCTGACAGAAGCAGCTGCAGATCTGAATAATTTTTCAAAGTATGCCCGGACACATCTGCAGAAAATACTAGTCTTCAATGTTCTCTGGTACAAATGATGAGCTCTCTGGCCCAACATAATGAGGGCATATCTCTGCAGTCGGGGATGAGGAACACACACAAATGGTTTTTCATGCACACTGAGGGGTCATGTGCTACCTCATCATAACCTGAAGGGTGGTTGCATGTAGTCCGTATTGTTCTATATTCAAGAACCATACCAAGATTGACGAACAAAGTTTTCTTGATAGCAAGCACGTAAATGGACGAAAGACAATAAAAATATACACTTCACTAGTAACACACAAACTGTAATGACGCATCAGGAATTAGCGTTCTACACATCGAGTTACATGACTCAACTCCTTTATGCACCCAAATTTACTAAAAGCGCAACAAGATTTGTACTTCTTCACCATGAGCCACATGCCTCGAGTTACTAGACTTTTGCCAATATGCTGATTGCGCAACAGCGCCATCTATAGTACAGCGCCACCTATAGTAACTCACTAGATCACAACACACACATACCTTCATTATGAAGACGTCTGCGCACTGTAGTGAAAGACGTTCTTCTCCCTGTTTCTAAAAATGATGATAAATTATGTGAGGTGCCGAAGTATGCCTCCTTCTTCGGAATGAAATAATCAAATAATGATCATTAGATGGGGTTGCTGCACATGGATGACCTGGGACTATAACTAGTTTTCTTTTTTGTTTTAACTGATTCCAGAGTCTGTGGACCACAATACGAGTGACGTTGATACGTATCAGTATCAGTAATAAGCCAAATTCCATACACCCGAATGTGATTCAATTCAAGGAAACGGGTAAACGATTTCCCTTGAACGTATGCAACATTTTCAAACTCGAAACTGGTGGCCAACAAACATTATTCAAAAATATGCACAATTTTAACATGCATATTTCAACGTAATGTGTGTATCAGAGGCATTTTTGACTTATGGCCATTTCTTGGCGACTTCTTTTTAATACATCTGATTTAATGAATGTAACTATGTTTTTCGTATAAATCATATTTTTGGTACTGTTTTTTTCCCGCGAATATGCAATTAATTACCTCTATAATAAAGAGATTCTTCAAAATTAAAAATCTATCTTTTCAGGTTTGTAATTTCAGCTATTTCGAGAATCGGAAAAAATAATAATAATTTATTTTAAGGTATTATTTCTGGACGAACCAACGTCAGGTCTGGACGTGGAAGCGAGGAGGAGCGTGTGGGATGCCTTACTAGAAATCAGGCGAGACCGGACCATCATCCTGACCACGCACTACATGGAGGAGGCAGATATTCTAGGAGACAGAATAGCGATCATGGCAGAAGGGGAGGTGCAGTGCTGCGGGTCGCCCATGTTTCTCAAGCAGAAATTCGGTAAATCGCTATACGAGAATAACACTTGCTCTTTTGCAGGAAGGACAAACTTCTGTAGGACGGTCGATCTTTTCTATAGCATGAATTATCGGTCAAGACGGTCTCGAAATGTTTACGGAAAAACTTCTACTTACTAAAACTTGGATTGAATATTTTCTATTTAATATTTACAGTATTTATAAAACTACAAGAGATAATCTTCGTCCATCCACTGGATTCATTACAGGCGTCAAATCCAGTCCTATCTACTTAGCTTCCACTTGGTCAGTTAGGCTCATACAATCGTCTTCAGCTGAGGGATATATTTCCAGTTTCCCCTTCTTCCTTCATCTCACCTCCAAAGCTATTTCCTTACAGATCTACATCCCCTCAAGTCGGCCGTTCACGGTCACACTTTCCAAATCCGACCACTCCACGCCAAAACCGATGGTAAATGTGGAAACCGGTCAGAATCGGTATGGCTGTGGAGCGTGGTCGGACATCCTGTAACCTACGGATGCAAAATCCGCAATAATTTTAATAACAAATATTTCTGCCATTGTTATTTTTAAATATTTGTTCTAAATAAGTGTGATTTCAATCACACTTTTAATTTTCAAATTTTTATTAAATGTATGTAAAATATTTCGAAAAAAATTAAATAATAATTGTCATTTTTTTATTGCACTTTCTTCGAAATTTTGTATTTTTAGTTCTACATACTGTCAATAGATGGCGTTTGTAGTGAAAACTAGTTAAAAAAATTTCCGATCAATTAAGTTAACCACAAATATTCCCATCAAGCGTGGAAGCCAATATCAACGCTCTTCACTATTCAGAATCCCCTTTGCAGTGAATCACAAATCCGATCATTTCCCGTTCCGATCGCAGTTAACCGTCGGAGGAGGTAAGCTTCCTGGTGAATATTTGTTTGGAACGATTATTGCTACTTTCTATCGTTATTCAATAGCTGTAATTGATAAGAGCTGTAATCATTCGAAACCGCATATCATAACAAGAATGGTGACTCATAGCGTCAGAGGAAATACCAATGAAACTGCGATAGGGGGAAGCGAAACCCGCATATCGAAAGATCTTCTTTTTAAGCACCAAAACAGACTTCCATGGCGCCATCTGTTAACAGAAGATGGAACTAAACACTAAAACTTAGGGAAAGTATATTAAAAAGGAATGTTTTTTTTTCAAATTTGAAACGCTTTATGCACATTTATTTACCAATGATTGAATCACACCTTTTTGACAGTAGTATTCATCACTGGTATTTGTGATTTTTTGATATTGCGTAGTAAATAACAGTTCATCAAATATTCGTTATCCCTACTGTGACTTCCAGACTGTTAAGTTTCCCACTAGAGCCTTCGCATTACAGCCGAGTTGGCTTACCCACAGACAACCGAAATTCCTCCGTTTGAGACTGCCCCTTTCTCCCCAGGGAGAAGTGAGGAGAAGAGTAAACTTTGGCGCCAACGAGCGAGAGAGTGGTTTTTGCAAAGCGTCTCAATCTCATGCTACCACTTTACGCAAGTCGCATCTGATTGGCTAATCGTATCATGTCAGCGGTCACGTGGATTTCTCGCCAATATTCCAATAACTTTTTTGATTTTGAATGTGCGAGATTTTTTTCAATTACAAGCTTACGATGCTTTACGTTTTCAATGAAAAAGCGAAGACGCTGATGTGCTCTAAAGTTAAAAAAATTTACCCGGCACCCACTTCAGATGCTGCAGGCATCACGTGCGCATGCGCAACCAGAAGGTCATGTGAGCTGACAAACCAATTAGACTCGACTTGCGTAAAGTGGTATCGTGGGATTCAGGCGCCTGTGGTTTTTGAGGTCGGGTATTCTGACCGGACGCCGCTGAGATGACAGCGAACGATCCTGAACTGAATTCCGCTGCTGTATCTTAATAGATGGAATTTAAATCCGCTTGTGTATTATTAAATAATTAAATAATGTAAATAAGCTTTGCTTATACTTCAAATTAGATTATTTAAAATAAATCAGTAGTCTATCTTTGTTGCAATCTAATCGGACAGAATTTCCGTCATTCCACGCCATTTGGAAAGGGAGCATAGAGACCATTGCGGACACGAGTGTGAAAATGCGTGTTTCTAAAAATTCCATTCCTCCTTCAAGGTTTTAGCAACGCAACTCTCATTTTCAAGATTAGAAGCAAAAAGATCTTTTAAAAAAGTACTGAAGTAAGAATTTTTATGCAAAAAATAAAGGAAAAGAAGTACGATGAAACGGGACTAATCGCAAAATATTTTTTTAAATTTAATTTCAAGAGCCTATCAAAAGAAAAGATATACTTGATAGATATATTTAATACTTCTCTTAAGTGTCTACTGAATATACTTGAGAAGTTTTAAATCATCTGAAGTCTATCACAGTTCACTTTTACTGTTTTTCTTCATCACTTTCGGTAGAAAATTATGAGCTGAAATGCCTTTTATTTCCATAAAAGTATTTCCCGATTACAAAAAATTTTATTCTTTTAGGCACTGGATATCATTTACACGTAGTGAAAGACGCAAAATTCAACCTGAATGCCGTGATTTCCCTCCTGAGGAAGTACGTTCCCGAAGCGGAGCTCGGAAAAGAGCTCGAGAAAGAGATCTCCTTCAGTCTTTCCGCCGACACCGGCAAGGATTTCGGCGATATGTTTGAAGAGCTGGAACACAGCAAAGGGCAGCTCGGCGTCCTCTCTTTTGGAGTCACTATAACAACCATGGAAGATGTCTTCTTAAAGTAAGCTACGGCATCTATTACTGTTTTACACAGTCCAGTCACATTAATGTGACCACCACCTACTTTCGACGTGAACGTGAAATAACCAATCACAGAAGGCAGGTGGCAGCACATTGCAGTGGAGTGTATATAAAGGATGTCCTATGGCATCGGAAAGCATTTCAATCGTTGGCGTAATGTAGAAACGTAGCGATTTATCCGACGTCCAAAAGGGCATGATTATTGGCTTTCGGGCCAAGGGTGGAAGCATTTCGGAAACGGCTAATTTTGCGAACTGTCCGCGTGCCGCCGTGGTAAAAGCATACCGTGCATGGCAGCATGGCACTATCCTAAATCAGCGGCGTGGCACATGTAGTGCAGCAAGGCCTATAGAGGACAGAGGCGAACGAAGGATACGGAGATGCGTTCGGGCGAATAGACGTGCAACTGTTGAGCGACTCGCTGAACCGTTGTTGAGGGTACACTCTTGGTAGCCCCTTGGTTCATATGGGCGGTCAGTTGCTCAGACTAAAATATTTGCCTTACGCTAACAGCCGTAGACAAAATCATATTCTAAATATACATAAATCCTTGTAGGAGTACATTTTTATGACAGTTATCTGTGTTATGCTCTAAAATATTTCTTGTACTTAAAATAAATATTTTTGAGATATAGCTAAACATAGTTACTAAACTGGTAATTTTTCATAAAAAATGCTTTTCGTTTATATTTAAGCACTTAAAAATAATACTTGATTTTAAAATTGACCTTAGTTTTTAGAGGAGAACATCAAGCATATTACAGAAAACCATCTCAGAAAATTTCATATCAATACTTGAATAACTTTTTGAGAAATCTTTTTTACGGTCGACAGTTTTCCTCAAAAATATCATTTCTCAGAAAACACATTTCAAGTTTTCATGCAACATAAAATAATGCTTATAGTTCGGTAATAAAACAGCTGTGAACTCCATTTGTAATTCACGTAGAGTAAAAAGTGAGACAGTTTTAGAAAGCTGGTTAAACAGGCTACAAAATTAAGTCATAAAAAGTTTTTGATAATTTCATCAAAGACGACGATTTTAAAGCAGTCGGGTACCTTTTAATTAAATGACAAACATTTTCCTGTAGCGAATCCTCTTTGCGTTTCCCACTCCCTGTTCTATTGAAAAAATTACTTTTTTCTATATCCTGACCTACCCTTAATGTTTGTACACTATCTTTTTGAACACTCTGTATATTTTTCATGAAACATTTCATTTTCTTCTTTTCAAAATCACCTACTGATCTGAACTGTCAAATCTGCAAGCCAAGGCGTATCCGCGTAATAACTAGTAATTTTACCGATTGCAGAAATTTCACTAATCATAAGGTTAGATTTATCTGCATAATGAGTGTATTATTATAGTGCGGGGGCTAATTTGTGAAAATTTGAAGTTTCATATAATTAATACATTAGTTTTGGCGAACAGAATGACTTTAAAGCCAGCAACGTTGTCTTTGCTTTATGTCCACCATGCTTTTTGCAATAAAGCAGGAAGCCCGATTGACGACATCAAAGAACCATTGGATTAAAAAGCTTCGTTATATTTCCAACACAATACAAAATAAATAAATATTTGCAGCACATCTATTTTCAAGTGTTTACAGAAAGTTTCTCATAGTAATTTCATAAGAATAACTCTTACCAATTCATCCAGCATCATCGATCTTTTCTAACTCAGACTCATTGTTAAGTTGTTTTCCTCATAATAGGTAAGCGAGATCTGTGCCTCGCGTGCTAAAACAAAGCTGCACGCCACATTAGTATTAAATGCATGTTACTTCATGCACTTAATGCTATTGCATTGCATAACATACATTAGAATCGAAAAC
>BGPR01029917.1:0-18983 GCA_013235015.1 Araneus ventricosus
AATGTCTCTTTCAACGTATACGATTCGTCATGTCTAAAATGCTCTACCTCAATGAAATTCCACTGCATACAATAAGCCAGGGCGCTTTTAGCTCATTATCCAGCAGCTCTTCATAACTAGTGTTATTCAAGCTGCCTGTCTCTACTTTACGAGACTAACAAGTGATATTAGCAAACTCGCTTCCTGTGCCTAACATATCTAAAGATAAAGCCCCGCTGAATTTTTTATTTAGATTTCTGAAAAATGTTCCCTGTGCACAGAAGGAAATTAGAAGCAGCAGTCAGCTATCCACATTGTATAACGATGATGATATTGATGATTCTTTACTATACAAAAAATTTAAAGCATAAATGTAAGAAATATACTTTTCCTAAGTGTTCGCAATGCTCTGAATGATATAATGTATTATTTACTATATTTTTAGTTTAAAAATTCGTTCTTATATAATTAGAAATATTTCCATGAATCATTTGGAACAGATATAGCAGAAAATTGTTGCTAGTTTTGTTTAAACAGCGAAATAATGAATTGTGGTGTCACACACCCCTTTGCGCGTCTTCACGTTACTGTTCGTAGTGCGCGTCCTCCCGAGTTAAACAATAATGAAATTAGCAAATTGAACACTTTGGATTTCGGAAATATATACAATAATTTACCACACGAAAAATTAATACAAGTTTTCTCATTTATATACGACGAATATTTGAATGGGTCTTTAATTGATAAAATTGATTGGATTGAAATGTGTAATTTTAATTTTCTAGAAAATTACGTATTTAAAATGGTATAAATTTTTATAGGCCAACTACAGGAATTCCAATGGGGACGTCATTCTCTAACGCATTTGTAAATATCTTCTTACACTTTTATGGAAATAAATAATTAGGGATAATTAAACCGTTTTAGACATCTAGACGATATGCTACAGTTGAACACAGAGAATTTTGATTTTATAATTAATTGTTATCCTGACTAGTTAAAACTTAATAAAATTAATGTTAATCAGAATAAAGGAACTTATTTGGATATTAAAACTGGCATTTCTGAGAAATGGTTTTGCAGACGTGTTTAGCAAAAATAAGAATTTGATTTTAGTGTTAAAACTTTAAGTAATTTCCATTCAAATTTAATTTCTGTAATTTTTCAAAAACCTTATATTTTGCGAAATTTAGCAGGAATAAAAAAATTGCAATGATAAAGATGACCATATAATATCAATAACGATTTCATTAAAAATCTATTTAATAACGTATTCCCTAAAAATTGTTGTAACATAGAAGAACTAATTACTGAAGGTTGTTTCGCTCTTAAGGATTATTTCTATTAATTTATCCGTATGCATTTTTCCTCAGGATTTTCTTTCTTTACAGCTTTTTCCTTTTTAATTAATAGGTGCCGCAGGACTCGAGGACCAATATTTTTCTGACAAAGTGTTGGGGGTGTTTCCGGTAATAAGGCGGGAACTTTTGGAATTTATTTTCGCGGGCCATTTCTAGTTTCTCACCAGCACGGGTAAGCCTAATGCGTCTTCCTTAGTGATCTGTTTTATGTTTTGTTCCAACGAAAGCAAATTAATATCCGATGGCTCTTGATTTTTAATCCAAAATTCTAATTGAATCAGAATTATATTTGTGTAATTGCTTTGCTGAATCGATGTCTTTTTGCTAGTTGTTCTTCCAAAGTCTTTCTTTTCCCTTGGAATTTTTCGGGTCACGAGTGTCATTTCTCTAACAGAAAAAAATCCCATTTTTAAATTCCTGCTTACAAATGATCCTTGGCGAAGTGTGCCGTCCAGATTCACATTACATTTTTCCTTTTTCCAATAGTATGAAAGCATAACTTCGTCGTTCATTTCGTTTAAAATTTTGCTTTTATTTGTATATCGGATGCAGCGGCATTTTACGAGCTTTGTATACAATGTACTATCCTTGTCTTTTGTTTTTGATATATTTCCGGGTTTTTATCTTTTTCATCGATTGTAGATGTGTTTGAAAAGTAGAAAATAATTTTGCATAGTCAAAAATAAGTAGATCAAAGCAAAATCGTAAAAGCTTGAGGCCCTGAAAACAATACAACAGTAAATTCTGTGCTACAGAGAACATCATAAGCGAAAGCTTTGCCCTCAATAAAAATTATAAATTTTTTATCAACAGAATTAAAATTTATTTCCTTTCTATCAGTCCCTCAAGCTTCTGTAATTTTGAAATGACCTCTATATTTTTAACACAAAAATATTTTCTTCTTATCAGTACATTAATAAAACCTTGTTATTAGATATTATTTATATTTTTATTCAATTTAGACCCAATTTAATTTTTAGAAAATGGGATCAACATGCTATATGGGGAATTGGGTTAGATTGATTCGCGGAAACATTGATCCAGTCCATAAATTTGGATGATTGGAATTTCTCAAGATGTCCATATCCCCTCATTTTTATGCCACTGTAACCCTCAGCACAGTGTATCTTTTTCAGTCATGTTTAGTCAAGAGTTGATTTACAAATGAATCAAATCGCTAATCTTCCATTCGAAGTAAATTCTACTCTAAGTACATGTTGTGTGGTTTCTTTCACTAATTACGTTTTCCTGATAGGGAATCTATTCCAAAAGTAGGAAAAACATTTATTTTATCTGAACTATAATAAGTTTTGAGGCTGTGTAGAGTTGTTTTTGCGTAACTACTTGTTTTAAGACAAAAACGGCTCTTGGCCCAGATTGATACAATTTACTCAGAGACACATTGATACTCGTCTTGTGTGTGTATCAATGTGCCTCAACAGATATTACTTAGCACAATTGTCTTCAGAAATGGAAAAAATGAACTATCTGAAAGAAACACGCAATTAAGTATTTATTTAAGCAATGAAAACGGTTTGATTTCTCTTGTGTTGGCCAAAAAATTATTATTAATTACCCATTTATTATATATAATTTTATGCTTGAGTGCAATAATTTCTGTTGGCTCACGAGGTAACATCATTACTCTCAACTACAGATTTTAATAATGAAAATTTAGTTAATATTAGCAGGCATAAAGAAGTAGATCACCTTTTGATTTTAAAGGAAAACAGAAATATATTTGTTTATGATGACACACGAAGAAAATCATTGACTCACAATGCATACGTATTGTAGATTATAAGGGGCCCCCTTTAGTTGTTGAGCTTAGAATTTTTTTATGCTCCATACCTTTATCATGTTTTACTTACAATATATACTAAGCTAACAAAATATCAGATACACATATATTGATCTGCAAAATAAGACAACACTTAGCAATAAATTCTAGGCTCTACATTCATCACAAAAATTTATCATTCCTTGAATACTGACTTCAAAAAAATAGAACATTTTCAAAATCTGAAAATATATCTAAATAAAGTTAATGAAAAATGATGCAAAAGTCTTGAGGTCCAAGAGAATACTTCCATCCCCTCCAAACAGGTTTCAAAAGTAGGAGCCAGAGGGTAAAATATCACAAACTCTTATTAACCAAATGTAATGGTTATGAATCGCCCCACTTACACCTCGCCACTAAAGTAATAAAACACTATAAAAAATGAAAACATCTTATCTGTATCAGCTTCGAAGAGGTTCTCAGGATAGCAGGCTGCTGGAGAGTTCCAAGTGGAAACCTCACTGAAGTTGGCTCGTGACGAGAGGTCTTTTGCATAGTCCGTAGGGGCACGGGGTGGTATCCGAGACATGTTCTCCGACACCTTCGTTGTGAGTTCCTTCCACTGGTTGTTTCCTTCATCCATGGCTGGGGTGCTCCTCCGTTCTCATCGACATCCTTTGGCAAGACACTAAGCTTCAGTAGTTGTCTCTAACGCTGGGGCTCCCAGTTCGAACATGTGTATATTATTTCGATGGCAAATGTTCGCATTGCTTCTCACACTCCAAATATTAACGAAATGTTCAGTGACCTATCACGATTAAGCCATCTGGCGAGAATATTGGTACACAATAACTAAGTACGCTCGAGTTTTAAGATTTTTCAACAGTCCACGACATACGATCAACGCATTTTGCAGAAATATTTCTTTCCTTAAACTTCAAAAGTTCTAATATTATGAGCTACGAACACTCTATGCAGCCATCGGAGTGAGAGTACTGATTTTCAATCGTATTATTTTAAAGCAGAAAAATGATTTCAAGGAGTTGTTCAGCGTTCTTCGCCATTAGCTCTCGTGATGGGTCAAGATTGTCTCCTCAATCACCATGCGGATGAAGCCAAGCGCCATTCTTTTTGTAAAATCACAAGACACGTTTGTACTTTTCAGAAAGTGACCAAGATCTGAAGCTAAGCTCCAAGTCCAGTCCTTGCATCACCAGAAAAACAACGCCTGATTGGTTAAAACTTTTACCAGTCGCTATTTGAAAGTGACTTCAAACCCTCCCCCACTCGTAATGAGAGAGAAAGTGACCCCTAAGCCTGTCTTCACGCACTAAGACACTTGTGGAGCGACAATTTTTGGACCAGAATGTAAAAACATCTCGAACACTTATTTTAACGGGGTAAAAGAAATTCTCTGGTCTTCTTGATTAAACAATATAATAATTTACCATAACAATATAACAATCACCCCTTTGATAACGAAAAAAAATTTTGAGTTCCAAAACGAAAATTTGTTGTTCGTTTCCCCCATTGTGGAGGAACGGGTAAAAGTTCCCACAAATTTGTCTATGATGAGCACCAGATAGTTCATGGTGGTGAAGCATTCACATACCCTGCAGTGGAGTTTTGCAATAAACCACAGTTAATGTCCTTTAAAAGATTTCAATAAATCCAATGTGAATTTTACGTAAGAGAGCAATAGATCAAAATGCCTGTGTAAAGCAAACATTCCGAGAAACAGCTGTCCTTCAAGATTTTTCAGATAGCCCAAAATACATAGAAAAAAAATAAATTAACTATACACATGCTCAATTGAATAACTAAAATTTGTCGAGACCCAAGAATAATTTAAATAAATATTTTAATTTGGCAAATAAACAGCCAAAGCAAACCCAAATTGTTTCAAAATACATAATTCGATGTTTCTCAAAATAGCTGATAAACACAGATGCATTTTTTGAGAAAGGTCTAAAGTACTCATATGAAAAAAAAATAAAATTAAGATAACACATTCCTAACAACGAATTCCTCCTACGAAAGAGAACAATAGATCAAAATGCCCGTGTAAAGCAAACATTCCGAGAAACAGCTGTCCTCTAAGATTTTTCAGATAGCCCCAAATACATACAAAAAATTAAATTAACTATACACTTGTGCAATTGAATAACTCAAATTTGTAGAGACCCAAGAATAATTTAGGTAAATAATTTATTTCGGCAATTAACCAGTCAGAGCAAACCCAAATTGTTTCAAAATACATAATTCCGTATATCGGTAATGCGATGTTTCTTAAAATATCAGATACATACAGATGCATTTTTTGAGAAAGGCCTAAAGTACTCATATGAAAAAAAAATTAAGATACCACATTCCTAACAAATTTATATATGAATTAAATTCCAAGCAATCAGTTTATTCACATGTACATATTGTATATGTCCCAAACAAAAAATATTTATAAATCCATCAATTAACCTACAAAAAATATTTGGGTTAATCCACGGCACTAAAGGTGAATCACTACAAAAAAAATGAGAAAACGAATACTTTCAAATAACCTCAAAATATTTCACATGTCTCAAACATAACACTAAATAATTGAAGGTATATTAGAAAACCTTTATCCCGTGTCGAAGATCACTCCAATATTCACCAACTCCACAAATAAATCATGTTTTTGTGATGAAATAGACTCATGTGTAAATATTTCTACTCCAATGTCGTTCTACGTGTCATGTAGTTGACTATATAGTCATTTGTTTGTTTGAAAATAAGGAAAAAATAATGCGGTAGGCCAAACTTCCCTCTTCCACAGATAACAATTATGACACAAGCATAGCAAAACAAATTGACATAGAAATCCTCAAAAATTCAAAAATCGACAGCAAAAAAATCCTCCTTACTGTAAGGGGAAAAAATTTTCTATATGATATGCACAAATCAAACAAATACATCATGATTGTCACGTGACTAAATTGTCGAAATAAGCAGGGGGTATAAACCTGCGAAGAGTACTACAAAAAATGGGAAAACAGCATATTTTCATTGTAAAGAGAACAAGTCAACAAAAAACAAACTCAACATAGTTGTTTAAATGTGATGCTTTGAACTTATTAGAAAATAACGCGTCTTTGACATTTTGTCTTGACATTTTGAGAAGTGTCATGAGAAATGCGATGGATTTTTAAATATGACTGATCAAATGATTTTTCAATCAAGCAAAAATCCTTGAGAGTTCTTAATCACCGTATTTTGAACATAAAATTTCCCCAAGAACCAACAAGAAAACTGCGCTCGACAAATGAGGTTCTACTTTGGAAAGCCTCAGAGTTGTATATAGTTGCAGAGAAAATTGTGTATAATCATTGGTTGTTACTAGTACATGAAATATCATTGTTGTTGGGCAATGAAGTAACAACTAATGATTTAGAAGAAGAAGAATTTGCATTGCAAAAATTTGTATATGGCGTAAAAGACATTTATGGTATTCAAGAGCAAACTTACAATATCCATTTGCTTCTTCATTTACCACAACCTATAAAATCTTGGGGTCCACTGTGGGCCCTGTCCTGTTTTATGTATGAAGGTGCACTAGGGCAACTGAAGCAATTTCATCACGGTACTAGAGGCGAAGCAAGCCAAATATTGTCTTCGTATGCAATGCAGTCTATTTTAAAATTGTTAATTCTACAAGAAAATGTTAAAAGTAGCAGAGTTCAAGCTTATATTCAGAACATGCAGCAGAAGCGTCACTCTACCATTGTGTGTTACTTGCTCTTCAGAAGTCTATTAAATTACCTAGAGTTCATGAAGTAGAACTTTTAAAGTTCTTGCCCATGAATAACCAAAAAAGCCTATCAAATGTGGCATCTTATGAAAGAATGCTATATTGCAATAAATTATTTAGCATTATAAGGTATAGTCAAAAATTTGTTAGAGCAGATTTTGTGTTGGGTATAGGACGAAATATTTGCTTCGTTTTAAATTATATAATTGTACATAATGAAGAAGTATTTTTAATAGGTGAAAAATTGTCCACAAAAAATGAAGTCTGATAATGATATAGGTTTCAGATGCAGAAATATTTTGTTATGTGAAAATTTGGAATCTGATGTTTTGGCTATAAGACCAATTGATGTTATTAACAATTATATGATTATACCATTTCAAGACAGAGATAAAGAAATTAATTATTTAATACCTTCAAACAATGATGCTGAGCAGTAAGGGGGCCACACCAAATTTAATATCTGTGTGAGGTTGTTGAATTATGTGTAAATAATTTTAGAATCCATGAATGAAAAACTTGACAATTTTTTGGTTAGAATAGTAAAGTGATACAATTTAGTAAATAAGAATATAGAAAAAGTTAAATTTTACTGTGCAAAATCCAATGCCTTTATCAGAATGAAAGTAAGAGTATCTTTCTTTATTGTTATGTTTTGATCTCATATTTTTTCATAATGTTGAAATAAACCCTATATAAAAAGAATATTTGTGTTATTTTTTATGTCTCGGACTTCGGTTACCTCGAATATTTTTCTCTGTTTCGTCAACTTTGAGATATCAAGAATCGACTGTATATGTCGAATCCTCAAAACAATTTATTTAAGAATGAACAAAATATGTGAAATCGTATACGAATGTAAAAAAGTTATCAATTAACAAACGTATCAAATTTTCATATTTTTTATTAACATACACATATATGCATCATGTATCACTAGATTTTTGGAATCACTCTAACTTTATAAAACGGGAAAGGAACTATTATGGTATTTGTGTGCTATTAATTAAGGTAATTATTTGTTTGTAGCCTTTATTATTATTTTCAAAATTTGTTATTCGTTTTATTCATTAGATAACAACTATAGATTATATAAATATTATCCTCATTTAGTTAGTGTTGTAAACAAATCTTACCAAGTTATTTTAATGAAAACATGTAACTTAAAATATACTTCATTGCTATAATCTTCTTAATTTTTTTCTTGTTCTTTGGCTAGAATGAAATGTTCTAATTTTTGGTGTTTTAATTTCTTATTTTTTTGTTTATTTTGAAAATCAATTATTATTATTTTTCAAAGTGAGAAATTTTTTAAACATAATTTTCAAGTTTTGATCAAAAGATGAGGATTTAATTTTCTGCAAATTGCTGATCATTTCCTGAAGCATATTGACTCATGTAAACAAACTACGACTCTATGACTGATTCACCTGAATTTTATATTTTCTTCTTGCATTCTACCAAAAAACGAAATCTTCCTGTTTTCAGATTCCTCCCCCTTTTTTCAAATCTCTATAAAAAGTGAACAAAAAATCATGTTTTTAAAATTATATGCAAAAAAACTTATTTCTTTTCATATTTTTCAGCTTTAATCAAAAGAATGCAATGCGATTTACACAACATTTGTTGTTACCTTACGGGTCTGAAAATGAAGCATATAAATGTATTCCTAATGTCTATTGATGATTTTTTTAGGCGTTACATTGTTTATTTAATGATATATTTACATTTGTTATCCTTAGCGTAGTATTGTTTTTTTTTTATAAACAGTAGCAAATTATGACAATTTTCTTTTAAGTTTATTTTCAACTACACAATTTTTTCTAGCTGGTTAAGTGAACATCTTAGTTTTATCGAAATCTTCTGGACTTTTGTCTCCATCTTTTTTATTCTTATGGTGAGGAGTTCACAGGTATACTGTATAAAATATACTGCTGAATAAGTATAAATAAATAAATGAATTAATATAAAAGATATCTGTAATATTTTTTTCTTATATTATCCATATGTAAAATATATATATAACACCCTTGTTCTCTCCCCATCCAGCTCTACTGCAAGCTAATTGAATACGAGTTATATACCATATTATTTTAAACTGTTTGAAACCCAAATAAAATTTTAAAAACTTCATATTTCATGCATCAAGAGCAATTTTCATTTTTCTTCAAAATACCTGAAGTAAAATCTGCTCTATGTCATTGAAGGTAAATTGAAGTCTATAATCTTGTTGAAAAAAGCCTGTTTAAAACCTTAAAAAAGTCTGTACATTTCTTAAAGGAAACCTGCAGCTTTTATTTACCTATAAAATACCTGTAGAGACCTTCAAAATACCTGAATGGTAATTTAGAAGTCTGAAAATGCCTGCATGAAACTGTACATTTCCTGAAGGAAACCTGCAGTTTTCATTTTCCTTCAAAATCCCTGTAGAAACCTTCAAAAAACTTGTAAAATCTCATTTTTTTTAAAGGTTTTTTGCTGACTTTTTTACTTGGGTATCTTAGAAGGGGCATTTGTGCCTCTTGAATGATTTTGCTCTTTATATAAAAAGAATTTGAGAGCTTGGAGGCTAGACTCGCTGGCGCTCCAGATATTTACTTCTTCGTTTGTAGTGTTGGCCCACTCGATGGCTGCTTTGAGTTTTTTCTGCATTTCTGTTTGAAACACAGTGTTGACTGGGCTGAGCTTGGCCTTCCAGGTTATAGTAACGGCTCGTTTGTAATGGCACAGAAAGCACAGACCGTTTCATCGTTAACCCACTCAGCGGGAAACCGGAAATATCTAACAAACTTTTTTGCTTCTCAAACGGCATACTACGAGATAACTGGCAAACCTTTCTGCATCTGTAGCGCCAGGCCAGGGTATTCTTCGGCTATTGGAATTTCCTTTCTCCCAGGTCCACATATATACAGTGGCGTAACAAGGGTGGGACTGGTGGGGCTAGTGCTCTGGGCACAATTGAAAGGGGTTCAAAATTAAGGAATCATTTGGTTGTATTTAATATAAAAGTATGGGTTTTTTAAGCTCTTATTCCTAAGATTCTTAAAAGTTGAAATGATTTCAACAAAGTGTGGGGAAATCCTAAGTATGGAGTCATTTTTACAACCCGAAAACCTCAAGCTGCGACAAATTAACAAGTAATATTATACTTCAGAGATTTTCTGATCCAAACCCTCATCGAGAAATTAAAAACTCGTTTAAAGCTCTCACCCTACAGGGACAAAAATGAGTTTCTCGATGGGGTGAGAAATAAGGGAAAATGGTTAGGGATAATTATCTCCGCAGGGTTCCTATTTCTTTCTTCTGACCCGATGGTTCCTTACGGTATGCATGATTCATACTGAATGATAGTCTGCTTCTTCGGAAATTGGTCATAAAAGGTTAGCAGAAGTGTCATTCCTATGTTCAATCAGCAAAGAGTGAAGATTGGTAAATATACCTCCATTTTTTGAGTAGTGCAAGAGCTCATCAGAAAATTTTAAAAGAAGTAAGTTTGCTATCTTTGCATAGTTTTCAGTACTGAATATTTGCATAATTTGTATGATTGAAATGCCATAGCGTTTATTTTAAATTTTTATTTCGCAAAACCTAGATACAATTGTTCTTCCAAACGAAAAAAAACTGAGAGAATGAGAGAGAGAGAGAGAAAAGACCGTATAAAGTTTTGCAATTGATGGTAAAAATTAAACTTGAAACAGATCTTGCAGACAGATCTTAAATTGACATTTAAAAAAAAATAATTTTCGTTAAAATAGCAAGGATTTTCTAAAAGAATTTATATTTAAAATACTAAAGAATCAAATAAGCATGTACGAAGATTTAAATTTAAATTAAAGTATATCTAAAATGTTCTGCTACGTTTACAGCAGATATTTTCCACAAAAAATGATTTTCAAATAAATTAATTATGCCTTTTCCATGTACTTTTCTTTTGAATATTGCGAAAAGATAGTTTTGAAGATTATTATCCTGAACATGATAATAATTAATTCTAAGAAATGATATCGTCACGCCCAAGCCTGAAGTTCTTTTGGATATGATGTCGATAATGTATATATTTTCTTTTATTTCAGAGAACTTTATTCTAAATTTAAATTTTAGACTTGTTATTTCAATTTTAATGTTTTAGTTATAATTAAGATGTCTAGTTCAAGCTTTCGACTCGATAAAATCTGTAATGATGTCTTTTTGCCCATGAAACTTTCGGCATTTAGAAGTTTGATTTCACCAGTTTTGTTCCAACAAGCAGCCTTATAACATTTTTCACAGATCCCCCCCCCCCCCCTCGGTTTGTTTTGAAAAAAACATTAAATCCGAAAAAAATTAAATTATTATACTATTAAGTTAAACATTTTTAATTTTTTAATCTGATCTCATTATAAAATACGAAATTCCTTATGGCAATTTTGTTAACTTCAGTTTTAGGCTGCATAAAATGAATGAATCTAAATTTATAAAATTACACTTTTATAATTCTATTAGAAACTTTGCTGAAGGCATTCTTTGTATTTTATGGAAGAAGTAGTAAGATTTGTAGATATCAATTTTGAAGAAAAAACAGTATGCATTCGTGAAAGGTTTTTAGGCTTCATTCTAGTAAGCATGAAAGTCGTAAAAAGTTTGGTTGAATGTATTTTAAACCAACTAAGAAGCGATGCATTGGATTTGGATGACTGTCGTTCACAGTGTTATGATAATGTAGAACTAATGGCAGGCTATAAAACTGGTGCGCAGAAAAGAATAACAGAAAATAACAATTTAGTAATTTTTATTAATTGCGATAACCATACGCGTAACCTAGTCGGAGTTCATTCTACCAAACAAGATCCTGTAATGGTTACATTTTTTTGGTACTATTCAAGCTCTTTACGTGTTTTTCTCTCGTTCAACCTCTCGTTGGGAGAAACTTGTAAGCACTATACCTTTTACCGATAATCTGAGAGTGAAACGAGATGGAGTTCGAGAGCAGAAGCAGCCGAATTGTTATATCTTCTGCATAACATGGTAGAAGACGCTGATGAAACTTTTGAAACTAGATCGGATGCAAGATTATGCAATCGAATGCTTACTTATGATTTTTTAACACTTTTCGGATTTTGGAAAAACATAATCACTCGAATAGACAGAATTCAGAAACGATTACAAGACCCTTCTATGAATTTCCGCAGTTCAGCTCCAGATTTAAAATCACTAAAAGATTATTTTAACAATGATAGAGAATGCATAGTAAATCAAGCACTAAAAATAGGCGAAATCTTATGTTGAGAATGGAACGTCCAATT
The DNA here is from genome assembly GCA_013235015.1 of Araneus ventricosus. NCBI lineage: Eukaryota > Metazoa > Arthropoda > Arachnida > Araneae > Araneidae > Araneus > Araneus ventricosus. The sequence goes on from BGPR01029917.1 coordinate 12,190, forward strand.
TGAAAAACGGCCAAGAAAAAAAAGAAAATGGTAGGTGAGAACTCTCAAGACGCTGGTTTATATGCACGAAATGAAATGGAAAGGGTGATGAAAAGCAATCTCGACCGCATCCACATGGAGATAAATGAAAGATTTTTTCGATTGAATGAAATGGATCTCAAATTCGGATTTCTTTTGAATGTGGAGGAATTGTGTTATGGACATAATACCGATGTTCTGCTGGAAAACTGTAAAATTTGGGTAATTACTACAGTCGGGATTTTAACGGCTTAGAACTTCATGATGAAATTCTTGATTGCAGGATGCTATTATCAAGTCGTCTGCCAGAAAAAATAAAAACACCCGAACAGCTTCTGTAATTAATTGTCAGCTCTGGCGATGAAAGTGTCTTTCCAAATATCACTACATATACTTTTGACCATAGAAACATCTATTTCAAGCTGCGAGAGATCTTTCAGTAAACTGAAGCTGATACTTTCATACCTCAGAGCTTCAATGGGGCAAAAGAGACTCTGTGACTTAACTCTTTTGAGTATAGAGAAAGCAGTAACAGAAACAACTGACTTTAATGAAATTATAAACACTTTTGCTTTATTAAAAGCGAGAAAAGATCATTTTTAACATTTCAGATACCCTAAAGCCTTAAACGATTTTCAGAAATAATGTATCTTTTTTATGTACATAAATAATGTGTACTAAAATAATAAGGAAGTAGATTTTTTCACGTCATAAATAAATTAATAACGTAATAATTTTAATTCATGTTTGAATTGGCATTATTTTCCTGCAATAGAGTATCTCTTAATTACATGTAATGAATTTTAACTTTGTCGTAAGATGCTAGATAAAACATAGAACTTTATTAGTTGTAAATTTTCATTAATAAATTTAAAGATATATTATGAAATTATATGATGAATTATATTGTGAATATAATTAAATATATTAGGCACTAAGGTTTTCTGTATGATTTTATCTGTATTAGATAAACATTTACTTCAATTCTTAAGAGTTTTTATGTACTGACTATGGGCAAAAAGGTAATGTGTTGTATATATTTTTTCCATTATTAATCATATGTGTGTGGGTTTTTTGAATGGATTAAAAGATTTGTGTATATTTTATATTATTTTTCAAATACGGGATGGAATGCACCTTTTATTTATAAATTTCTAATATATCTAAAGTTTCTTACAAACTTTGAATTTCTTATTTAACCCGTATTTTACCATCGTCCTATATATAGGACAGCTAAGATTTGTCGAATTTTCATAGCCAATATCGCATTTTTAAATTATATTACGCTTCTAAAGTATATTTTAAGATTGATAATTGCTATTTATTATCTTTTTAAGTTAAATTTTGATCATTTAAAATTTTTTTAAGAATTTTTAATTTGGCTAATTTTTGTTACTTTATTTGACAAGAATTATATTTTCTTTTAAATAATTATGAGAACAAAAAATTCTTTTTTCAAATTTATTCATGACATGTCTAATATGTTATTTTTGAGTAAAATTTGCAACTAAAAGCTATATTCAAACTGGTTTTACAAAGGTTTTAGGTGCCGTCAGTAGATAGAAAATGGGGTTTCAGCCACATCAAGGGATTCAGGAGGCTCTGGAGGCTCTCCCCTCCCTATCACTTCTCAGATAAGGAATTTTCAAGATAACGATTCAAGATTAGGACTTGAGATAGGGATTTATTTTTGTTATCGGTCTTTGGAACTTTGAAAAATTTTGGAAATGTTTTTAGGGACTTGGGTTTTCTTGCCTTGCTTCCTTATGTCATTAATTATTATCAATTAGAAATATTAATCTTTGATAACTGTAACCGGGGTCAAATACTCATGCTGAAATCTAGTGGTGATAATATTTTTTTAAATACTTATTTTGTGTATTTTATTTTTCGTGTTTTTATTTCAACTTGTTTAAGGGTGGGTTCGAACTTAACAAATTAACCCCAAGCCACCAACCACTTCTTGATAAGGAATTAATTATTTTTTCGGACTTTCGAATTTTTCGAGTGTTTTTAGGGATTTAGATTTTTCAACATACTTTTAATCTCTCTCATAGATTTGCATCAATAATAAATTAACATTAATTAAAATAAAGTATTTAAACATGAGAATTGAAAACTTTAAAATTAATTAGCAGGATCAAGCTCAAATCAGCCGATGCATCTTAAGAACACATCGCCTCAATCCAGTTTTCTCATGCGATAATTAAACAATTTTCAATCATTACTTAACATTAATTAAGATTTATGTTAATTATTTAATATGTTAATATTTAATTAATCCATTTAAACATATTTCTTTCGGACTTTGAAAATATTTCAAACGTTTTCCCCATTCATTGAGACTTAGAATTTTCTCGGATGTTTGAACAAAAATTTCTCGAATTGATCTTACATTCTTTACTTACGATCTTACAAATTTTAATTTATTTCATTTTTTTCTTCGTCGTGCGAATTTTTAATTGGTTTTCAGGAAAATTTCAAAATCTTACTCATTTTTTTTTCTTCTTATATATAAAAAGCATACTTTGATACTAATTCTCATAAAATCTGTTTTATAAGAATAATTCTTCTAATGAACCAGCTTCGATTTATTTTTCTTTCATAATTCAAGTTCACTTTTTCGGGTGTTTGAGCTCATTTTTTCCCATTAACAAACACGATTATTGAATATTCTACCAATGAAATACAAGAGCTCTAAAAATCTCTTAGGTTTGAATAAGTTACCGAAATGAAACCTATCAATCCGTTTTTAACTGTTTCGAGAATAACAAAACGTTAAGTTCTTTATGAGTTCGAATTATTTTCTTAAACTTGAAAGTGTTGGCATTATTCTTACAAACTTATGTCTTTCCACTGGACAAAATCCGACCAAGGGAAGTCTGTCTATCTGTCTGCCCGCGGTCATGTGAACACTATAACTCAAAAACTTGAATAGCTAGATGAATAAAATTTGATACAGAGTTTTATCATTATGAATGTAGGTCCATATAAAATTTGGGACAAATCCGTCAAAGGGTTGACTGTCTGTCGGTCTGTATAAGCGCATGCGTATTGGACGCAATCTTCTGTGCATGATATTATTGACTCCTGCTTGGCGCTTTTTTTTTCATCCGATTCTCCATGCGCATGCGTACTTGGTAGCAATCTGTGCACGCGGAAGGATTGTCCTCTAGCGAAGAAAGAGTAGAAAAAGGTATGCATTTAATCGGAAAGCATCTCTTCGAATTTGATTTTTTATCTAAATATTTTCTGATAGTCATTCGATTTATTCCTCTTTCATAATTAAACTTCCTTCTTTGTTTCGAACTTATTTTTTCCGCTAACAAACACAATTTTAGAATATTCTAACAATAACATACAAGAGCACTAAAAATCTCTTAGTTTGAATAAGTTAACTTAAAATTAGTTTTTTACTGTTTCGGCAATAACAAAACGTCAAACTCTTTGAAAGTTAGTTGGAAATTCGAATTATTTTCATAAACTTGAAAGTGTTGGCATTATTCTTAAATCTCACGTCTTTTCACGTTTTAATTCCTTTAAAATAGATCAAATAAATTTAGCTTCAATAACAGCAACCATTCAACTTCGCTCTTCGTTTTGAGCTTACCTTTCCATTAACAAACACGATTATAGAATATTCTACCAATAAAATACAAGAGCAATAAAAATCTCTTCGGTTTGAATAAGTTAGTGAAACTTAGAATTCCGATTTGTGACTGTTTCAGGAATAACAAAACGTCAAACTCTTTTTAAGTTCCGTGGAAAGTTCGAATTATTTTCTTAAACTTGAAAGTGTTGGCATTATTCTCACAAAATCATATTTTTCCACCTTTTAATTCCTTTAACATAGATTAATTTAATTCTGCTTCAACCATTCTAATTTAGCGTCAACCATTCAAGTTCACTTTTTCAGTTGCTTAAGCTTATTTTTTTCATTAACAAACATGATTATTGAATATTCTATCAATAAAATAAAGAAAAGCACTAAAAATCTCTTAGATTTAAATAAGTTAACGAAATGAAATGAAACTCAGAAATCCGTTTTTAACTCTTTCGACAATAACAAAACTTCAAACTGTTTGAAAGTTAGGTGGAAATTCGAATTATTTTCTCAAACTTAAAAGTGCTGGCATTATTCTTACAAACTTGTGTCTTTCCACGTTTTAATTCCTTTAACATTGATCAAATAAATTTAGCTTCAATATTATATACCAACAAAGAACGTTTAATCTCTATTTTATCTATAAAGACTTTGTGATTTCATTCGAATATAGATGAAAAAGAATGCATTATACATCATGCCCCACTGATTATCTTATCTTGAAAGTTTAGAGAATATTCAACATAGATAATCCTTAAAACGTATTTTTTTCCATTAATCAACCGATTGTCACTATTTCCGTATGTCACACTAAGAGTGGATCTTATGAAAAACGTGTCTAATTAAGTTCTGTCTGATTAAACATATCTTTCTTTCGATACGTAAAAAAAAATCGAGTGATTTCTGCTTTTAAGGAAATAGATTTATTCCGACTTTCTTTTTAATTTCTTATTTCTTTCAACCTTATTTTATTTTACACTTTTTTTCCCTTCTAATTGGTTAGCTATGACTAATTTTTCTTTCATGATTGCAATTCTCTTTGATTTTGGACATATTTCTTCCAATGACGGAAAAGATTTTTTACTTGAATAACGAAATTTATTGAACTCAAAATTTCAATTTTCCATCAGTTCCAGGAATGACAAAACATGAAATTTTTTTAAAGTTGGTTGCCTTTGATTATGAAAAAATTGTTTCAAGTTAAAGCAAAAAGACTTAATTTTAACGTTTCAGGGTTTAATTATTTTCTCAAGCTTAAAAGTGTTAGCTTTATTTTAACAAACAAATGTCTCAATTGAATCTTTTTCTCATACGTGCTTTAATTCCAGTACCATGAAAATAGATTCTTTTGAATATAGCAATTTATTTTATTAATAACATTCATTAAGGTTATCTTACTTCAAGCTTTTAAGGAAGATTATAGAAGAAAAAATTGTTATTAATTTTCAAAGATAAATTCTATTCCAGAAAATTAATCTTTTCGATGCAAAATTAACCTTAGCAAATTCACTTCAATATCTTCACACACTTTCACGAAGCTTCAAATTCCGTTTTCCTAACAATTTCGAAAATATCAAAGATGAAACTATTTTAAAGTTGACTGCTTTAGGTTAAAATTGTTGCAAGTTAGAGAAATAGTCTTTATTTCAACGTTTCAAAATTTAATCATTTTCTTAAACTCAAAAATGTTAGAATTATTTGAACAAATCATTATGCCCCGTTCAGTTGTGCTCTTCTCACATCAATTTCTTTTCAACTGAACGTCAGTTCAGGGCGGTGGTAGTTCACAGTATTAGAATATTCATTAAGGTCCAATCACCATAACTGGGATTTCCTTAAGGAGTCGATGGGATTTACTAGACTTTGATGATTGGTTGTTTGGAAGGGACACTTTGAAGTTTTGTAGACATTTCAATGCTTTTCCTCTTGCAGAGAAATTAGATACTAAGTTATGACAGGTGTAGACATTTACCAAACAACTTGGCGACTTTAGCGATCGATTTATAATGAAACATCACTACAACTTTTACGATGGGTATATTTACTTAAAGTTAACCCTCTTTTGACAACCCATTTCCACATTCCGAAACATCAATTTAATTCTGAAACTCACTATTTCTGAAGCAGAACAAAGATAGGGTTTTGTTGACTGTCTACAAAATTTTTTATCAGTCCATAACGTTTGGGAGACAACTGCATTTGTAATCCTTGAATATCAATTTTCCCATTGAGATATTTACATCATCTCCGAAATTTTTTTAAATAATTGCCTTATTTCAGTGTCAATTTCAAGTTTTAAAGTTGATTCACAATCAGGTATTTTCAATTAAATCTCTTTCCAATAAATCCGCTTTTTTAACGTTTTACTTTTCTTCTTCCGTATGTTGAGCTTCAGTCTGGTTCAGGTATACTTTCTTGAACTCATTATTATGATCTTGAATGTTTAATCTCTTCTAGGAACTTGCATATATAACTTATTTTTCTGTCCATCTAATACGCTCTATTCTTCAGCACTCATTTCTCAATCAGAGTTTCAGAGAAGTGTCTTCCAGTTGGTACATCATTTTAGGGAATTTCATCATTAGGAACCAAAATGTATTTTTTTCATTGTATTCCATCTTTTCTAATGAATGAGAGATGTTAATACACTTAATGCTGCAGTTAATACAAAACTGACATGGAGTCTTGAATAAAATGCATAAAACCATCTTTATGTATCCGCACGATGAGTTTCTTTTAATGAAATCTTTAAAATTCATGATGACTACACATTCTGTTTTTGATCACTTGAATTTACTCATGATTTTGTATATGACAACAGTAAATTATAAGCAGGGATAAATGTAAGTAATCAGTTAGAATTGCTTATCAAGTGAATACCGTATACAGTCAAATGTTATCTAAATTTTTTAAGATAAAATAATTAGTGACATAAAGAAACAAGTAAGCACACCATCACAGGAGTAGTACAACCATTTTATCGTTAATCTCTCTTATATTTGAAGAAACACAGAAGATCTTTGTAACTCTTTATGGATATAACAGACATTTTAAAAAAAAAATGTACACATTGGATTTATTATGTATTGAAAGAAAATTATATATTTAGTGAACCTCAGACTATGGTAAGGCATTAAAATTATGGATGAGCGGTGATTTTTTCAAGCATTCG
>BGPR01029918.1:8808-18983 GCA_013235015.1 Araneus ventricosus
ATACAAAGAGAAAGTATTGTAATCGTCAAAAAATTCGAACTCGAGATGTTGACGAATCTCCACGTTTTAGACCTCCCTGAGTCCGAAAAACACAATTTTGGAATTATGTTTGTCTGTGAACACGATAACTCAAAAACTATTAGAGCTACAGGGATGAAATTTGGTATGTGATCTTGACACATAATTTGTAAGTTTCTTTCACATTTTGGACAAAATCCGTCTCCGGGAAGTCTGTCTGTCCGCGTTCATGTGAACACTATAATTCAAAAAACTTGAACAGCTAGATAGGTAAAATTTGGTACACAGTTTTATCATCAGGAATGTAGGTCCGTATAATATTTTGGGCCAAATCCGTCAAAGGGCTGACTGTCTGTCGGTCTGTACAATCGCATACTTTTGATCGCAATAACTGCTTAACAAAATTGCTTAGATAAATAAAATTTTGCATTTGGTCTTCTAACCTTAATTGTAGATTTGTGTTAAATTTTTGTGTCAATCGGTTTAAAAAAAGGCGCTCAATTTGCATTTTCGCTGTCTTCAATATCTACGACACAAATAAAAGTCCCGACTGATCTTGGCTCACTGCCAAATTGTACCCACGCTCTTTCGCTGAAGACATTGACACTTCGCTTACTTTTTTCTCCACTGCGTTAAGGACGCTTGCTCATTTTAGTGCCTTTTTGCTTATTTTTTCTCTACATATGTTAGGGGGTATACGAGAAAGTTTAGGGGAGACCACTTCCGCTGGTTTTAAACTGTATCATAATTCCATCTAACAAATTAATCCACAGGTGTCCATAAGGTAACAATGGGTCTTCTGCGCCCTCTAACGGGTAATTTATGGGAGGAAATATAGTAAAAGTTCATTGAATGTACACAGTGTTTTTTTCATTTTAAAATCACTCTGGGAGTGTTCTTCTTTCAACTTTCCTGTATATGTCCATTGCAGTATGGCGCGTTTTGAGTTAAACTTCGTAGTATAGTGAAAAGAATTGATTATGTATTTCCGACCTCTTTCCTCTGACACATCAGGTTCAAAATTCGACACACATTTGCAATTTTCGAGTGAAGGCCACATGCCAAATTTCATTTATCTAGCTTGTTGCGTTTATGAGCTAACGCGTTCGGGTACACAGGAATTGAGAACGAGAAACAGCCAAGCAAATGACGGATTGGGTCTAAAACTTGATACGGATCTACAATTTTTAGATATAAAAAAGTATATTCAATTCCATTCCTCTAGGCCATTGCGTCTTTTGAGCTGTTGCGTTCACAGGCACACCGAGGGGGCAGACAGAATTCCATCTGACATATTTCGTCTTTACCACATTGACTTACTTGACCACTAATTTTAAACTTCAGGTTGTGGTAGATATTTAATCCATATTTTTATTAGTTTCTTTTCTTAAATAGCTACCAGATGGCGCCACTCATATAGAATTAAAATTTATTGATTATCTGCTAATTAAGTCCTGGAAATATTAAAATATTGTAATGTCATCAGTAAGACATAACTGTATAGAATTTCGAAACTCGAGCACATCAAGATGGGAGAGAAAAATTGATTACAAGATTCCATTTTTAGAAAACCTGATACATAAAATTCTTGTACTGCTTGGTATCGGTGCATTTCATGAACACAGAAAAAGTATGAAATGATATCATATCCAATCCCACGATCATGGCGCCCATTAGACTTTTCCATGATAATGTTTGTAGGCAGGATACTATCTGTAAATTGCGTAGTGCGACTAGTGGCATGCAAAAATCGTTCTAAGCGCTCTACAGGACAGACCGTTGGACTTGGAACTACCCGAAAAAGTATCAAATCATATCCTATCCAATCGCACGATCATGGCGCCCATTAGACATTTCCATGATAATGTTTGTAGGCAGGATATTATCTGCCTATGCGACAAGTGGCATGCAAAAAATCGTTCTAAGCGCTCTACAGTGCAGACCGTTGGATTTAGAATTATCGAATTAAGAGGTAGTTACTTCATGGGTAGTAGGTGCTCATTAATAAAGGGTTTTTAAAAATTTTGATTAAATTTTCAATTAAAGATTAATCGAAATTTTAAAATTTTTTTCAACAACTTTGGAGCATTTTATCGAATAAACACCATTTTTTCACTACTCTATAATGCAAAAAAAAAAAAAAATCATTTCCCTGCATTTTTCAAGATCAAGAGTAAGTGCAAGAATAATAAAGATCTTTTTCGGACGCCCTGTAGAATTCGATTTTATTTTTCATATTTTTCATCGATACATTTAATGATGTTAATCATGTTTTAAATTTGAATTAATAAGCGATTCCCCAAGTTGTTTGTAACGTTATCGTAAAGCGGAGTTACTTTGCACCTATTTTAATGACTTCGAAAGGAATTTCGAGATTTACTGCATTTATTTCTCTAAGAAAAGGGCTTTTCTGATTTTTCCTTGTTGGGCGATTCCTAGAGAAACGCTTTGGCGCAAAATTTGGATTGTAAAGCAATTTAATAATAAATTATAAATTTTCGAAATTGTGGTGCAAACTTATTTTATAGTTATGGAATCTTTGTACTGATTATTTTTTTCAGTATATTTCAATAATAAACTAACTTTTAACAATATTAGATATATTTATTGAAAACTGGGCGGAAATATGTAAGAATAATATTTTAGAAATCCTTATATTCAATTATAGCTGGTAGTGTTATTAATATAGCTATTTATTACTACACTTTTTTAGTAAGATAAGCATTTATTATCAGTTTACGGTCTGCATTACTGACAGGAAAATCAAAATCACTGAGATGGACTATACAAGTTACAACGGTCTTTTCCTTCTCATTGGAGAATACCACAGGATTTCCAGGTTTCCTTATATGAAGTAGCTTTCTTTTGTAACAAACTATTCGCTTGGGGTAGCAATAAAGCTTCTTTAAGAGTACACTAACCTTGCGAAAGGACATTAAAGCAGGCTTCTAGTGTCTCTGGAGAGATATCCACACACTTACAAGCCCTAACTTTCTTTTATATACATTCTGGGTTTATCTTAAGTAAAAACAAACATTGTTCTTCTGATAATTAAATACAAAAATAAGTTAAAAAACCAAGTGTGATTGCTTTGTTCTGCACATTTTCATGATGGAAAGAAACCCTCTTTCGATGAAAAGCTGCACCATGTCAGAAAAAAATTAATTACAACTTAACTAAGAAATATAATTGATATTCAATGCAACAAAACGAAAGCTAGATTTACTATCTTTCACATTAAAATTCACTTACTTTCAGAAATATTATACTTTCTTCGGAGATTTTTGGGAATAAAATTTTCGCTGAAAAAGTGGCTGAATGTTTTCTCCCACCTGTAATCTTCTGAGTAATACTAAGGAATGAAACGCACTAGTCAGTGTTGCCAACAAACAAAAAAAAATCTCAATCCCGTAGTTGGCCTCTATCTAAATTTTCAACTTAGATTTTATAATGGTATAAAGTTACCTCCATGGGTGCAAAGTTACCCCATTTTACGGTAATCCTGTTTCCACTTTGGGAAGAATCAAGGTTTTTCATTTTATACAATGGCTTTTCATTTTATACAATGATTAAAAGAACTGCCATCTCCCTTTTTTCTAATAGCTAAATAGTCTCACAAGAATCCCCTTCACACCTTGTTTTTGCTAGTTTCGAAGACAGACAAGTAATATTATTTCACAATGCTTGTTTCATTACGCCGGCCATTCACTTCACAGACAAATTGCATATTTTGGAACGCGAGAAGGAAAAGGCGATAAAAATCTATGGAAATGAGCTAAACGGCTTGCCATGGTTGGAATTCCGTCTAGACTAAAGTCGGAACTAAATATCATAGGGACCCTGAAAGAGGACAGCGAAAAGAACAATGCCTTGCGTAGATTGAAACCTCGCTTCGAGGATAGCATAAATTAAAATCTGCTGACTGGGGAAAAATCGAAGAGCGATTGACAAGCTGCTGTAGAGAGGGAAAGAAGATCGCTCCCCCCTACCTCCGTTCAGAGTTAGAGTCCTTTTAAATACAAGTGAATGGCGTTCCTGTATTTTTCGATTAAAATGGGTGGGAAAAAACCGGGCTTAGGACAAATGGCATGGCTATATTTCAAGTGAAAGGCCGGCTTTAGAAATAACACTATTTTCAGACGAATTTTAGAGTACTAAAAAATTATACTTCTGTTAAGAGTGTTTTTCCCCCTCTGTTTTTCAGAGTTCTAAAGGAGAGGGGAAATAAGCCTCTTGACTCTGCTGGGATAGAATTCTGCTTCCAACAGCGATAAAATATGTTTCCAAGAAAATTTCCATCGAATAAAACAAGCAAAGACATCTAAAATCGTTCATTGTTTATTTGAAATGTTAATTAAATTGTCTTCGTTATTTATTTGTTATGAATCTAGCTTTGATATTTTTAATCAATTTTTGACAAATAAAATTGTAGGAATAATAACTGGATGGACTTATTCATCATATTTTCGAAATTTAACGATATAAATACGAATTAAGGGAAGTTTTAATTGTGAAAGAGTTAACAATACGAAAATAATAACACACAACGATGAGGAATAAGAATTTGGTGGATGACGTCATCAGAGGCCATTCATCCATCCAGATTCAAAAACACAATAGGTTTTCTGTAGAGGAAAAATACTTCAAGGTCTAAATTTAGTAAGAATTTTCCTCTAAGGCCTGAACCCACTCCGGAATAAATAGGAAAGGAAAACATTTATCCACAAAGAAATTCCAAACAGTCTTTTAAACAAAGTCTGAAAAGAAGGGCTTAAAATCTCTCACCTCTTACTTAAGATGTGGAATAGAAGAAAAGAGAGAAAGCCGTTACAAAAGTTAACTATGTATATAGGTGTGCGCACCTATCTCCATTTAGTGAGGGATACACTAATTAAAAAAATAATATTTTGTTGATTTTTCATAAAAAATTTGTAGTTTTTATTTTATTTTTTAGTATTTTAAATTTTTTAAATTGTTTTCATGCATTTTTATAATTTTTATTTTCATTTTTTATTATTTCTATTTTATTATTTTTATAAATTCTCATAAATTCAGGTTCTTTGTGGATAAATGTTTTTCTTTCCAATTTATTCCGGAGTGGATTCAGGCCTTAGAGGAAAATTCAAATTAAATTTAGACCTTAAAGTCTTTTTCCTCTACAGATAACCTATTCTGATTTTGAATCTGCGTGGATGAATGGAAAATGGCAAAAATAAGAATTCGCTTAAGGTAGTTTCTTCGATAGAAACATCAACTAAACAGGTTCTAACTGTATTCATTCTTCTGTAATGAAATAAATTCCGAACATTTTGTAAGTAATAGCATATCCCTATGTGATTCAGGCTTGTCCTACTTGCTTTCTAACACCCCTAACAGCTTGTTCTTCTGATTATTAAATACAAAAATAAGTTAAAAATAATGTGGGCTTGCTTTGTACTGCATATTTTCATGACGGAAAGAAACGCTCTTTCGACGAAAAGTTACCCCATATCGGAAAAAAATTAATTATTGAAAAGTGGGGTAAAACCGGGTAGCTAAGGTTCGAAGGCCTATTGGGGCTAAAACATTCGACAGAGAGCTTGTACAATTTTATTAAAATATTCATTGTTTATTGAGTACAATATATCTTTCCAGAAAAGTCACGTTTCATTACTTTTTTATCAATGATTTTTTTATAAAAAATAATTTTTAAATGAATTTTTTTATAAAATATGGGAAATGACAAAAATAAGAATTCTCCTAAGCATTAAATTATATTAAGCTTAATTATATTAAGCATATCCCTATGTGTTTCTGGCTTGTTTTATGTGCTTTCTACCACTTCTAACAGCTTGTAAGCTGGATTTTGAATCCCACTGCACACCATTTACTCAGATTGTTTCGAAACTCTTGGCACAAGCCTTAAGGGGTGATAGAGAATATCTAGACAAGTATTAATCACTCAGAATTCATGGTCGTAATTCAAGCGGCGAAGCGTTACCTTAAATGATGAAACAAATGGCTGAAGAAGAACCAACGGAAGAATCCGAAGAATCTAAAAAACACATTTTGCGAGACAAATTACAGAAAATGCTGAAATTTGCTGCCTCCAACGCTGATGTACTGTTCAGCAACGGATTCCGAGACTACCACTTTTGGACGATTTTACACCGGAAAGGGGTGTCAGGCAACGAGTCATATGAGCGCATTTCCGGAGTTCTTTGTTAGATCACTCTCAGTAAAATGTAAACATCACCCTTCCATTCTTCACTTTCCCCTTATTTTGATGAAAATAACTCCGCCCGGCGCATGCGCAAAAGCGCGGAGGGTTTCTGAATCCGTTGTAAAGCTTTACATCGTGATGCAAGCTTTACATAGACGTAGTGATTGGTATACAATAGCGAAAATAACGTGCGTTTCTCTTAGGACAGCTGCAGCTACAGAAATCCACCAACAAGAGTGTTCGTAGAGTTACGAATGCTTTATCATGCTTGTTGGCGCCTTTGAACTGTAAATTGGCATTTTGGCGATAAATGGTTGCCAGAATATGTGAGCGCGCCATTGCGCACTTTACTACGCACTACTCTCGTCTCTCTCTCTTCTGCTAAAGAACATGTGTATGTACTCAAAGACAGGCCAAGAAGCTAACAGAGATTACTCTATGCTTCCGGCGCTGCACCGATGAATGACGTAGTTGGTGTTCCTACGCGTTTTGGGGTTACTTTCTATTAGAATTCGCCAACAATCAGAAGTAGATTTTCTTTGCTTCGTGTGCGCCAACGTTTCGTTCTCGAAGCAAAAAGAGAAAGTTGCTTGGATTGATTTTTTTTTTACTATTGCATTGTTTTTAAGTACATAATTTGTGCATTATTAATTAAAGGAAGCCTGAGAAATATCAATAGTAGACACTTGACACTATATTTAAAATTGTATACAGCAGAAGATTCTATGCAAAAAAAAAAAGGAATTGATTACACCAGCCATGCTTTCATGTTGTTATCTTGAAATAAAGGATGCATAAATTTTTTAATAATTAAAAGGAAATTTAATAAAAAAACTAAAATATTTACAATGAATAATGCTCGAATAATAATCGAATTACAACTCAAATTTTAAATTATATATTCAGTAAAACTTTTTTTTCACTCTTCTAATACAGAGTTTTGAGAAGTTAAGGTATGTACATTGAATATTTTATATTATACAGCATAACCGAAAGCTTCATATTCTATTTTAAATATTTTTCTTAGCACTCTTATAATATTTTTCATTGCATGCAAATATTTCTTGGATAAAACTTGCGCACAAATGAATCCGTTAAATCTAGAGTTTAACATTTAGTTTTCAAAGATAACAGATTGAGCCAAACATATAAAATGCAAAAAATAATATGATGTGTTACATGCTGCCAACACCAAGAGGGATTATTTGCCAAATGTGAGCTCCGAAGAGACAGAGAAAAAAGCTTTTCCCCCGAATGTTCCCAAGGTCATCTTGGTCCTTGTCATTTTCGACAAAAGGCGGGGAAAAAAGATTTAAGAAATTAAATAACATACGTTTTGAAAATAGATTTTTATTGCAGAGAATATCGGTCTTTGTTATTTAAAGCAAAAATCTGTTGAAATATGTCAATTACTTTTAAAATACTTTAGAATAATTGCTGGACTATTTCACTTGGCGGAAGAATACCATCCATAGCTTCCACTGTATAACATTCTTGAGTTGTCTTGGACTATAGTTGTGTGCGTGTGATCGTACAATAAATGGTGTGATCGTGAACAAGGGCTCTGCTTGAGCTTTCTGATTAGACGGACAACACAATACGAATTCCACTCCACTGCTCTCCGTGAGTTTGGACGGAAACAATGCTTATAACGTTGCCCTCGTTTCTGCAACTCTGATTCTAAAAATTTAACAGATTTCTTCCCCCATCACGATTTTGGTGGTCTTTAGAGCGAAGTAATGCTATTTTAATCAATGCTACACATGCTAAAGTTAAACAGCATCTCATTTTTTCCCTCACCGCAGATGCTGTTAAAAAGACGATTGTCTTGGCTTTTAATTTGCCTTCAAATAGCATTTTTTTTATTTGCTCAGACCTGACATGACGCCACCCCACACCCCTGGTGCCTATAACCTCAAGGGTTATCTAACCAGTTGGGTGGGTGCAGGGTGGATGAGTCCAATAACTTCCACCATAGGAGTCTTTGAATCCACGCGAATGCCATACCCCGAACAACTTTAAATTCTCCCCTCCTCCATGGTTTAAACTTACGAAAAAACCCAAAACTTAAACTGAAGAAATTACTGAATCATAGATTCTTCGACGAATTTTAAAGCACCCTGCATATTAATTCTTAAATTTAAAGAGTGCTATATATTTCAGAAATCATGCAAAGTGTCCAAGTATTGTTGAACACATTTCAAAATTAGGTAAAAAGAAATGTAGATGCATAAAAGTTGAATATCTGTATTAACTTATAAATATCTATAAAAATTAACCCTTTGCGGTTGTATTAAGTTTATACATAGGTGTCATGCTGGTCGGAATTAATTTTCGTTGAACGAACAGTGGTACATAATATGCAAGATTATGAAGGAAAAGAAAAAAATATTAATTCATCTTTACACTTTAGATATATGTAACACAATGATATGTTTTAATTTTATGTAAAAATTATATTTTATAGTCTTACGTCGTGTGATTTCTTCCAAAGCAACTCTAATATGAAGCCCTGGTTTTCGAGAACAAGTGTTGCAAAAATAGTTAGTTTGGCGTCTTCAGCCCTCAATATGCTGCTTTCAACTTCACGGTACACTTCTTTCGGAAACTTTCTTTTTGCTATTTTAGGGTATTATTTTAAAAAATATTTTAAGAAGCGAAAAAGCATAATGACACTTAAACGCAACTTGTAAAATATTATTTCGAGTTCTATGTATCTCAGAAGCTTGTTGATTTAGTATAATATAAGATAGGTATGGTTATTTGAAGTGGTTACTGAGAAAAGACATACGACCGCAAAAGGTTAATAAATTTCATTGTAAGGCTTGTTTGCTCAGGCTTGTGTCTCAGTCCTGCTAAGTGCAATTTCATGCTATGTATGAAAGAATGTGCATATGAAGACTTATGAAATTTAAAGAAACTGTGGTATGTTGCTTTAATTCCTTCAACTTAGTACAAGGTGTTAGAGTGATACAATTTTTCTCATAACTCCACATGAAAAAAAATTCCAAAGGAGTTGAGACTAGAGATCTCCAAATCGGTTCTTCATGATCAATCCTATCAATTTCGAATTTCATATGCAAGTCTCAAAAGGAAATAATTCTTCTTCGAAACAAATATTTGTAAAACTTGTTAGAAGGATGTAACATAGATAAATAACAACTGCACGAAGTACAATTTATGCATGTATACAATGTACTTATGTATACAATTTTGCAACGTGGCCAGTAATTTTAAAAAAATCTGTAAGATAGATCCTTCTTTCCAACAAATGAGTTTCCGAAGACAAAGAACGGCTGAAAGTTTTGTTATTACTAAAATTTACATATGAAAATTTAATTACTTGATGATTAATGTGTAGTTTCTATTGAATTTTTTATTCAAAACTGAATTCAAAATGACAATTACATCGGATGTTAAGGATTTCATCAATCTTTCTTAAATATTTTCTGTCATGAAAATTAATGCTTTTTTTTATTACAATTTAAGTATTAATTGATTCTTTGGATTTTCTGAGGTTCTAGGAAATTACTGCACGCATTTCGCCACAAGGAGAGTTCATTAGGTAGAAATTCTGTTGCAATAGTAGAAAATAGCGAAAAGCTTTGCAAAACGAGTTTGGAAATTGTGTAAATATTTAAATTTCATCAATTTATTCCAAGTACGTGATAATTTTTTGAAAATTTATCTTTCAAATTGAACGAAAGATCCTTCTAGTTCTAAATTTAATCTCAATTCCGGAATGGAGCTATTTTCTGTTTGATTTATCATTCTGACTAAACTCGAGATCTCATCAACAGTAAAACAAAATACTAGGCAGGCTTGGTTAATGCAGACTTTTAATTCATTAACTAATGTAGACCTCTAACCCGAGAACTAATCAACAGTAGAAGGAAATCCTGGACAGACTTGGTTAATGCAGACTTTTAACTCATCAACTAATGTAGACCTCTAA
>BGPR01029919.1:0-10175 GCA_013235015.1 Araneus ventricosus
TTAGAGGTCTACATTAGTTGATGAGTTAAAAGTCTGCATTAACCAAGTCTGTCCAGGATTTCCTTCTACTGTTGATTAGTTCTCGGGTTAGAGGTCTACATTAGTTAATGAATTAAAAGTCTGCATTAACCAAGCCTGCCTAGTATTTTGTTTTACTGTTGATGAGATCTCGAGTTTAGTCAGAATGATAAATCAAACAGAAAATAGCTCCATTCCGGAATTGAGATTAAATTTAGAACTAGAAGGATCTTTCGTTCAATTTGAAAGATAAATTTTCAAAAAATTATCACGTACTTGGAATAAATTGATGAAATTTAAATATTTACACAATTTCCAAACTCGTTTTGCAAAGCTTTTCGCTATTTTCTACTATTGCAACAGAATTTCTACCTAATGAACTCTCCTTGTGGCGAAATGCGTGCAGTAATTTCCTAGAACCTCAGAAAATCCAAAGAATCAATTAATACTTAAATTGTAATAAAAAAAAGCATTAATTTTCATGACAGAAAATATTTAAGAAAGATTGATGAAATCCTTAACATCCGATGTAATTGTCATTTTGAATTCAGTTTTGAATAAAAAATTCAATAGAAACTACACATTAATCATCAAGTAATTAAATTTTCATATGTAAATTTTAGTAATAACAAAACTTTCAGCCGTTCTTTGTCTTCGGAAACTCATTTGTTGGAAAGAAGGATCTATCTTACAGATTTTTTTAAAATTACTGGCCACGTTGCAAAATTGTATACATAAGTACATTGTATACATGCATAAATTGTACTTCGTGCAGTTGTTATTTATCTATGTTACATCCTTCTAACAAGTTTTACAAATATTTGTTTCGAAGAAGAATTATTTCCTTTTGAGACTTGCATATGAAATTCGAAATTGATAGGATTGATCATGAAGAACCGATTTGGAGATCTCTAGTCTCAACTCCTTTGGAATTTTTTTTCATGTGGAGTTATGAGAAAAATTGTATCACTCTAACACCTTGTACTAAGTTGAAGGAATTAAAGCAACATACCACAGTTTCTTTAAATTTCATAAGTCTTCATATGCACATTCTTTCATACATAGCATGAAATTGCACTTAGCAGGACTGAGACACAAGCCTGAGCAAACAAGCCTTACAATGAAATTTATTAACCTTTTGCGGTCGTATGTCTTTTCTCAGTAACCACTTCAAATAACCATACCTATCTTATATTATACTAAATCAACAAGCTTCTGAGATACATAGAACTCGAAATAATATTTTACAAGTTGCGTTTAAGTGTCATTATGCTTTTTCGCTTCTTAAAATATTTTTTAAAATAATACCCTAAAATAGCAAAAAGAAAGTTTCCGAAAGAAGTGTACCGTGAAGTTGAAAGCAGCATATTGAGGGCTGAAGACGCCAAACTAACTATTTTTGCAACACTTGTTCTCGAAAACCAGGGCTTCATATTAGAGTTGCTTTGGAAGAAATCACACGACGTAAGACTATAAAATATAATTTTTACATAAAATTAAAACATATCATTGTGTTACATATATCTAAAGTGTAAAGATGAATTAATATTTTTTTCTTTTCCTTCATAATCTTGCATATTATGTACCACTGTTCGTTCAACGAAAATTAATTCCGACCAGCATGACACCTATGTATAAACTTAATACAACCGCAAAGGGTTAATTTTTATAGATATTTATAAGTTAATACAGATATTCAACTTTTATGCATCTACATTTCTTTTTACCTAATTTTGAAATGTGTTCAACAATACTTGGACACTTTGCATGATTTCTGAAATATATAGCACTCTTTAAATTTAAGAATTAATATGCAGGGTGCTTTAAAATTCGTCGAAGAATCTATGATTCAGTAATTTCTTCAGTTTAAGTTTTGGGTTTTTTCGTAAGTTTAAACCATGGAGGAGGGGAGAATTTAAAGTTGTTCGGGGTATGGCATTCGCGTGGATTCAAAGACTCCTATGGTGGAAGTTATTGGACTCATCCACCCTGCACCCACCCAACTGGTTAGATAACCCTTGAGGTTATAGGCACCAGGGGTGTGGGGTGGCGTCATGTCAGGTCTGAGCAAATAAAAAAAATGCTATTTGAAGGCAAATTAAAAGCCAAGACAATCGTCTTTTTAACAGCATCTGCGGTGAGGGAAAAAATGAGATGCTGTTTAACTTTAGCATGTGTAGCATTGATTAAAATAGCATTACTTCGCTCTAAAGACCACCAAAATCGTGATGGGGGAAGAAATCTGTTAAATTTTTAGAATCAGAGTTGCAGAAACGAGGGCAACGTTATAAGCATTGTTTCCGTCCAAACTCACGGAGAGCAGTGGAGTGGAATTCGTATTGTGTTGTCCGTCTAATCAGAAAGCTCAAGCAGAGCCCTTGTTCACGATCACACCATTTATTGTACGATCACACGCACACAACTATAGTCCAAGACAACTCAAGAATGTTATACAGTGGAAGCTATGGATGGTATTCTTCCGCCAAGTGAAATAGTCCAGCAATTATTCTAAAGTATTTTAAAAGTAATTGACATATTTCAACAGATTTTTGCTTTAAATAACAAAGACCGATATTCTCTGCAATAAAAATCTATTTTCAAAACGTATGTTATTTAATTTCTTAAATCTTTTTTCCCCGCCTTTTGTCGAAAATGACAAGGACCAAGATGACCTTGGGAACATTCGGGGGAAAAGCTTTTTTCTCTGTCTCTTCGGAGCTCACATTTGGCAAATAATCCCTCTTGGTGTTGGCAGCATGTAACACATCATATTATTTTTTGCATTTTATATGTTTGGCTCAATCTGTTATCTTTGAAAACTAAATGTTAAACTCTAGATTTAACGGATTCATTTGTGCGCAAGTTTTATCCAAGAAATATTTGCATGCAATGAAAAATATTATAAGAGTGCTAAGAAAAATATTTAAAATAGAATATGAAGCTTTCGGTTATGCTGTATAATATAAAATATTCAATGTACATACCTTAACTTCTCAAAACTCTGTATTAGAAGAGTGAAAAAAAAGTTTTACTGAATATATAATTTAAAATTTGAGTTGTAATTCGATTATTATTCGAGCATTATTCATTGTAAATATTTTAGTTTTTTTATTAAATTTCCTTTTAATTATTAAAAAATTTATGCATCCTTTATTTCAAGATAACAACATGAAAGCATGGCTGGTGTAATCAATTCCTTTTTTTTTTTGCATAGAATCTTCTGCTGTATACAATTTTAAATATAGTGTCAAGTGTCTACTATTGATATTTCTCAGGCTTCCTTTAATTAATAATGCACAAATTATGTACTTAAAAACAATGCAATAGTAAAAAAAAAATCAATCCAAGCAACTTTCTCTTTTTGCTTCGAGAACGAAACGTTGGCGCACACGAAGCAAAGAAAATCTACTTCTGATTGTTGGCGAATTCTAATAGAAAGTAACCCCAAAACGCGTAGGAACACCAACTACGTCATTCATCGGTGCAGCGCCGGAAGCATAGAGTAATCTCTGTTAGCTTCTTGGCCTGTCTTTGAGTACATACACATGTTCTTTAGCAGAAGAGAGAGAGACGAGAGTAGTGCGTAGTAAAGTGCGCAATGGCGCGCTCACATATTCTGGCAACCATTTATCGCCAAAATGCCAATTTACAGTTCAAAGGCGCCAACAAGCATGATAAAGCATTCGTAACTCTACGAACACTCTTGTTGGTGGATTTCTGTAGCTGCAGCTGTCCTAAGAGAAACGCACGTTATTTTCGCTATTGTATACCAATCACTACGTCTATGTAAAGCTTGCATCACGATGTAAAGCTTTACAACGGATTCAGAAACCCTCCGCGCTTTTGCGCATGCGCCGGGCGGAGTTATTTTCATCAAAATAAGGGGAAAGTGAAGAATGGAAGGGTGATGTTTACATTTTACTGAGAGTGATCTAACAAAGAACTCCGGAAATGCGCTCATATGACTCGTTGCCTGACACCCCTTTCCGGTGTAAAATCGTCCAAAAGTGGTAGTCTCGGAATCCGTTGCTGAACAGTACATCAGCGTTGGAGGCAGCAAATTTCAGCATTTTCTGTAATTTGTCTCGCAAAATGTGTTTTTTAGATTCTTCGGATTCTTCCGTTGGTTCTTCTTCAGCCATTTGTTTCATCATTTAAGGTAACGCTTCGCCGCTTGAATTACGACCATGAATTCTGAGTGATTAATACTTGTCTAGATATTCTCTATCACCCCTTAAGGCTTGTGCCAAGAGTTTCGAAACAATCTGAGTAAATGGTGTGCAGTGGGATTCAAAATCCAGCTTACAAGCTGTTAGAAGTGGTAGAAAGCACATAAAACAAGCCAGAAACACATAGGGATATGCTTAATATAATTAAGCTTAATATAATTTAATGCTTAGGAGAATTCTTATTTTTGTCATTTCCCATATTTTATAAAAAAATTCATTTAAAAATTATTTTTTATAAAAAAATCATTGATAAAAAAGTAATGAAACGTGACTTTTCTGGAAAGATATATTGTACTCAATAAACAATGAATATTTTAATAAAATTGTACAAGCTCTCTGTCGAATGTTTTAGCCCCAATAGGCCTTCGAACCTTAGCTACCCGGTTTTACCCCACTTTTCAATAATTAATTTTTTTCCGATATGGGGTAACTTTTCGTCGAAAGAGCGTTTCTTTCCGTCATGAAAATATGCAGTACAAAGCAAGCCCACATTATTTTTAACTTATTTTTGTATTTAATAATCAGAAGAACAAGCTGTTAGGGGTGTTAGAAAGCAAGTAGGACAAGCCTGAATCACATAGGGATATGCTATTACTTACAAAATGTTCGGAATTTATTTCATTACAGAAGAATGAATACAGTTAGAACCTGTTTAGTTGATGTTTCTATCGAAGAAACTACCTTAAGCGAATTCTTATTTTTGCCATTTTCCATTCATCCACGCAGATTCAAAATCAGAATAGGTTATCTGTAGAGGAAAAAGACTTTAAGGTCTAAATTTAATTTGAATTTTCCTCTAAGGCCTGAATCCACTCCGGAATAAATTGGAAAGAAAAACATTTATCCACAAAGAACCTGAATTTATGAGAATTTATAAAAATAATAAAATAGAAATAATAAAAAATGAAAATAAAAATTATAAAAATGCATGAAAACAATTTAAAAAATTTAAAATACTAAAAAATAAAATAAAAACTACAAATTTTTTATGAAAAATCAACAAAATATTATTTTTTTAATTAGTGTATCCCTCACTAAATGGAGATAGGTGCGCACACCTATATACATAGTTAACTTTTGTAACGGCTTTCTCTCTTTTCTTCTATTCCACATCTTAAGTAAGAGGTGAGAGATTTTAAGCCCTTCTTTTCAGACTTTGTTTAAAAGACTGTTTGGAATTTCTTTGTGGATAAATGTTTTCCTTTCCTATTTATTCCGGAGTGGGTTCAGGCCTTAGAGGAAAATTCTTACTAAATTTAGACCTTGAAGTATTTTTCCTCTACAGAAAACCTATTGTGTTTTTGAATCTGGATGGATGAATGGCCTCTGATGACGTCATCCACCAAATTCTTATTCCTCATCGTTGTGTGTTATTATTTTCGTATTGTTAACTCTTTCACAATTAAAACTTCCCTTAATTCGTATTTATATCGTTAAATTTCGAAAATATGATGAATAAGTCCATCCAGTTATTATTCCTACAATTTTATTTGTCAAAAATTGATTAAAAATATCAAAGCTAGATTCATAACAAATAAATAACGAAGACAATTTAATTAACATTTCAAATAAACAATGAACGATTTTAGATGTCTTTGCTTGTTTTATTCGATGGAAATTTTCTTGGAAACATATTTTATCGCTGTTGGAAGCAGAATTCTATCCCAGCAGAGTCAAGAGGCTTATTTCCCCTCTCCTTTAGAACTCTGAAAAACAGAGGGGGAAAAACACTCTTAACAGAAGTATAATTTTTTAGTACTCTAAAATTCGTCTGAAAATAGTGTTATTTCTAAAGCCGGCCTTTCACTTGAAATATAGCCATGCCATTTGTCCTAAGCCCGGTTTTTTCCCACCCATTTTAATCGAAAAATACAGGAACGCCATTCACTTGTATTTAAAAGGACTCTAACTCTGAACGGAGGTAGGGGGGAGCGATCTTCTTTCCCTCTCTACAGCAGCTTGTCAATCGCTCTTCGATTTTTCCCCAGTCAGCAGATTTTAATTTATGCTATCCTCGAAGCGAGGTTTCAATCTACGCAAGGCATTGTTCTTTTCGCTGTCCTCTTTCAGGGTCCCTATGATATTTAGTTCCGACTTTAGTCTAGACGGAATTCCAACCATGGCAAGCCGTTTAGCTCATTTCCATAGATTTTTATCGCCTTTTCCTTCTCGCGTTCCAAAATATGCAATTTGTCTGTGAAGTGAATGGCCGGCGTAATGAAACAAGCATTGTGAAATAATATTACTTGTCTGTCTTCGAAACTAGCAAAAACAAGGTGTGAAGGGGATTCTTGTGAGACTATTTAGCTATTAGAAAAAAGGGAGATGGCAGTTCTTTTAATCATTGTATAAAATGAAAAGCCATTGTATAAAATGAAAAACCTTGATTCTTCCCAAAGTGGAAACAGGATTACCGTAAAATGGGGTAACTTTGCACCCATGGAGGTAACTTTATACCATTATAAAATCTAAGTTGAAAATTTAGATAGAGGCCAACTACGGGATTGAGATTTTTTTTTGTTTGTTGGCAACACTGACTAGTGCGTTTCATTCCTTAGTATTACTCAGAAGATTACAGGTGGGAGAAAACATTCAGCCACTTTTTCAGCGAAAATTTTATTCCCAAAAATCTCCGAAGAAAGTATAATATTTCTGAAAGTAAGTGAATTTTAATGTGAAAGATAGTAAATCTAGCTTTCGTTTTGTTGCATTGAATATCAATTATATTTCTTAGTTAAGTTGTAATTAATTTTTTTCTGACATGGTGCAGCTTTTCATCGAAAGAGGGTTTCTTTCCATCATGAAAATGTGCAGAACAAAGCAATCACACTTGGTTTTTTAACTTATTTTTGTATTTAATTATCAGAAGAACAATGTTTGTTTTTACTTAAGATAAACCCAGAATGTATATAAAAGAAAGTTAGGGCTTGTAAGTGTGTGGATATCTCTCCAGAGACACTAGAAGCCTGCTTTAATGTCCTTTCGCAAGGTTAGTGTACTCTTAAAGAAGCTTTATTGCTACCCCAAGCGAATAGTTTGTTACAAAAGAAAGCTACTTCATATAAGGAAACCTGGAAATCCTGTGGTATTCTCCAATGAGAAGGAAAAGACCGTTGTAACTTGTATAGTCCATCTCAGTGATTTTGATTTTCCTGTCAGTAATGCAGACCGTAAACTGATAATAAATGCTTATCTTACTAAAAAAGTGTAGTAATAAATAGCTATATTAATAACACTACCAGCTATAATTGAATATAAGGATTTCTAAAATATTATTCTTACATATTTCCGCCCAGTTTTCAATAAATATATCTAATATTGTTAAAAGTTAGTTTATTATTGAAATATACTGAAAAAAATAATCAGTACAAAGATTCCATAACTATAAAATAAGTTTGCACCACAATTTCGAAAATTTATAATTTATTATTAAATTGCTTTACAATCCAAATTTTGCGCCAAAGCGTTTCTCTAGGAATCGCCCAACAAGGAAAAATCAGAAAAGCCCTTTTCTTAGAGAAATAAATGCAGTAAATCTCGAAATTCCTTTCGAAGTCATTAAAATAGGTGCAAAGTAACTCCGCTTTACGATAACGTTACAAACAACTTGGGGAATCGCTTATTAATTCAAATTTAAAACATGATTAACATCATTAAATGTATCGATGAAAAATATGAAAAATAAAATCGAATTCTACAGGGCGTCCGAAAAAGATCTTTATTATTCTTGCACTTACTCTTGATCTTGAAAAATGCAGGGAAATGATTTTTTTTTTTTTTTGCATTATAGAGTAGTGAAAAAATGGTGTTTATTCGATAAAATGCTCCAAAGTTGTTGAAAAAAATTTTAAAATTTCGATTAATCTTTAATTGAAAATTTAATCAAAATTTTTAAAAACCCTTTATTAATGAGCACCTACTACCCATGAAGTAACTACCTCTTAATTCGATAATTCTAAATCCAACGGTCTGCACTGTAGAGCGCTTAGAACGATTTTTTGCATGCCACTTGTCGCATAGGCAGATAATATCCTGCCTATAAACATTATCATGGAAATGTCTAATGGGCGCCATGATCGTGGGATTGGATATGATATGATTTGATACTTTTTCGGGTAGTTCCAAGTCCAACGGTCTGGCCTGTAGAGCGCTTAGAACGATTTTTGCATGCCACTTGTCGAACTACGCAATTTACAGATAGTATCCTGCCTATAAACATTATCATGGAAAAGTCTAATGGGCACCATGATCGTGGGATTGGATATGATATCATTTCATACTTTTTCTGTGTTCATGAAATGCACCGATACCAAGCAGTACAAGAATTTTATGTATCAGGTTTTCTAAAAATGGAATCTTGTAATCAATTTTTCTCTCCCATCTTGATGTGCTCGAGTTTCGAAATTCTATACAGTTATGTCTTACTGATGACATTACAATATTTTAATATTTCCAGGACTTAATTAGCAGATAATCAATAAATTTTAATTCTATATGAGTGGCGCCATCTGGTAGCTATTTAAGAAAAGAAACTAATAAAAATATGGATTAAATATCTACCACAACCTGAAGTTTAAAATTAGTGGTCAAGTAAGTCAATGTGGTAAAGACGAAATATGTCAGATGGAATTCTGTCTGCCCCCTCGGTGTGCCTGTGAACGCAACAGCTCAAAAGACGCAATGGCCTAGAGGAATGGAATTGAATATACTTTTTTATATCTAAAAATTGTAGATCCGTATCAAGTTTTAGACCCAATCCGTCATTTGCTTGGCTGTTTCTCGTTCTCAATTCCTGTGTACCCGAACGCGTTAGCTCATAAACGCAACAAGCTAGATAAATGAAATTTGGCATGTGGCCTTCACTCGAAAATTGCAAATGTGTGTCGAATTTTGAACCTGATGTGTCAGAGGAAAGAGGTCGGAAATACATAATCAATTCTTTTCACTATACTACGAAGTTTAACTCAAAACGCGCCATACTGCAATGGACATATACAGGAAAGTTGAAAGAAGAACACTCCCAGAGTGATTTTAAAATGAAAAAAACACTGTGTACATTCAATGAACTTTTACTATATTTCCTCCCATAAATTACCCGTTAGAGGGCGCAGAAGACCCATTGTTACCTTATGGACACCTGTGGATTAATTTGTTAGATGGAATTATGATACAGTTTAAAACCAGCGGAAGTGGTCTCCCCTAAACTTTCTCGTATACCCCCTAACATATGTAGAGAAAAAATAAGCAAAAAGGCACTAAAATGAGCAAGCGTCCTTAACGCAGTGGAGAAAAAAGTAAGCGAAGTGTCAATGTCTTCAGCGAAAGAGCGTGGGTACAATTTGGCAGTGAGCCAAGATCAGTCGGGACTTTTATTTGTGTCGTAGATATTGAAGACAGCGAAAATGCAAATTGAGCGCCTTTTTTTAAACCGATTGACACAAAAATTTAACACAAATCTACAATTAAGGTTAGAAGACCAAATGCAAAATTTTATTTATCTAAGCAATTTTGTTAAGCAGTTATTGCGATCAAAAGTATGCGATTGTACAGACCGACAGACAGTCAGCCCTTTGACGGATTTGGCCCAAAATATTATACGGACCTACATTCCTGATGATAAAACTGTGTACCAAATTTTACCTATCTAGCTGTTCAAGTTTTTTGAATTATAGTGTTCACATGAACGCGGACAGACAGACTTCCCGGAGACGGATTTTGTCCAAAATGTGAAAGAAACTTACAAATTATGTGTCAAGATCACATACCAAATTTCATCCCTGTAGCTCTAATAGTTTTTGAGTTATCGTGTTCACAGACAAACATAATTCCAAAATTGTGTTTTTCGGACTCAGGGAGGTCTAAAACGTGGAGATTCGTCAACATCTCGAGTTCGAATTTTTTGACGATTACAATACTTTCTCTTTGTAT
>BGPR01029920.1:0-18983 GCA_013235015.1 Araneus ventricosus
TCCCGAAAATTTCCTTCCGATTTCCATTTCGGCTTCTGTTTCTCTCTTGACGTTCAGCTCGAATACACGTTCTAACCACTGATTCGTTTTTGAACAGGATATATATTCTCAGGAAATGCGGTTGAAACTTTGAAATGAATGCCGTCAGAATATAAGAATCGGTTTTCAGTTCTGATTTATTTAAATCTGTATGTAGCCTGAGTTCACAGAAAATATACGATATAATTCTGCATTTAAAAGATAAAATTGGCTTTAATAGAGAATGAGAAGTTAAAAGTAAAGATACATCACTAGAATTATTTTATTGCCTAAAAGAACTGAGCCGTTTTTTCTACAGATATTTAATTGGAAGAATGCTATGCGTAAATTAAATTTATTGCATTTGTTTATCTTTCTTAAGATGCACTGCTTTGGAATATAGCCATGAATTAGAATATATTGTACTTCTCTACGACTCAATTGTCTTATCCGTAATTTGAAAACCTCTATTCATTGTCCTCATCAGTGAACTATGATTGTATCCACGACATTTCGAGCCTTTTATGACAAATTATTTACTGCCACAAAATTAGCCATATATAAAAATTGATGCACAGAAATGAGCATATATTAACCAAAATAAAAATTGTAGCTACACATATATATATCAGCACTGCAGGCCTAAAAATTGCAACTTAGTACACTAAGTAAAAACAACCTAAATTCAAAAGAGATATATTGATGACTATTCTGTGCCACATAACAACACGTCTTGAATTGATAAATAAACTTCTTTAAATGAATCTGACTTGTATTCAACCTAGAATGAAACTTGAAGTATGTTACTTGCACCCTTTCATTTTTTGCATCAGCCATTTTAGACCTGTACCACTCATTCAAAAAAATTGGAAAAGCTGAAGATGGGAAAAAGACGCACAGCAGAACTTGCAGCGTAAAAGATGGTCATGAAGCACCAATTTATATTAATTAGGTGCACACATTATTACGATGAAACAGCAAAATGCTGAAGGTATAACACAAACTGCAGATTTTGAAAAAGGTGATACGCACTCATAACTCAGGATCACTGATGAAAAACAGCGTTCATGCCACCACGTAGCAGAGTTTTTAAAATGAAGAAGCAAAAACTGCTTTCTTTTACATACAGCATTTTAATTCACAGATTGTTCTGAAATTGCACTGTAGAAAACACCTTCATTACATTTTAAATTTTTCATCACAGTGGTTTTGCATACTGTTTCCTTAAAGGAATACCAACGAAGAAAAAAATATACTTCAGCTTCAGATCCAAAAGATTCAATATGACAAATTATTAACGGAAAAATTAACGCAGGGTTATTTTATTGAATCATATAGATTATTTTTTTATTAAAATTCCAATTAAAGAACTTTAAAATGACAGCATGAAGTTTCGTTCCCTTATGTTTTATTTTCGTTAAATTTCTTTTTTAAACTCCCAATAACCAAAAGGGCAAATATATTTAATCCGAAACCCTGAAATATATTTTTTTGTTCTGTGTCTAGGAACATAAACAGGTGGTTCCCAACTGAAGGCATTAAACTATTTTCACTGAGTTTGTTGCATATATCGTCTGTTTCAAACATTTGATTAAAAAAGAGGCCCAACGGCATTGGGGCCCGCAGCTGCAAACAAACACCGATCACTCGTTCAGCCAAGCACAAAAGAAATTCAAAATTAGATAATGGAAAATGCTTCCAGTTAGAGACGCCAAAGCGAAATAACGCGAAAATTCCTACGCGAATCAAGATGGCTAGTAAATAGTCCCGTTGAAAAATTTTGATTTATAAATTAATAAAGTTGATACATTAATGGAAAAGACAACAAAAAGTTAAGAAAATTAATATTTAATTCGAATACAAAGTAAATCATTAAGAAAAATTTAGATATTTAATGAAACTGCTAAAAATTACCGCTTGAATTTCAAAAGTTGTCAGAAATGCCACACGATATGAAAGAAACTTTGGTGGCGAAGAATTAAATAATTAAAAATACTGATAAAAACGAAAAATGATGTAGATGTAATTTTTGCAATCTAACACCTTCATTTCAACAGTATTATTTGCCCAATTTAAATTTATAATACCCTTCTCATAAAAACTTTAAATTTTACGCTTTCATTGGCTACTATTGCAGATACACGCATTCAATTTTTTATACGTGAATTCAGACTTACTGAAAATAAT
The DNA here is from genome assembly GCA_013235015.1 of Araneus ventricosus. Classification (NCBI taxonomy): domain Eukaryota; kingdom Metazoa; phylum Arthropoda; class Arachnida; order Araneae; family Araneidae; genus Araneus; species Araneus ventricosus. Next base: position 2,206 of record BGPR01029920.1, read on the forward strand.
TTTTTTCATCATCTTTGGCTAACCAATCAGTTCCAACATTTGTATAAAAAAGTAGGGACGATTCATACACTGAAAATATATTACTAGATATTGGCTACATGAAATTAATATTATCCTATATTCCAGTCGCACAGGGGGTAGGCACATCAGATATGAGATTCAGAAGCCGCCTTGTAAGCAAGCGGTGTTTCGATTCCCTGATGGGTTATTAATCGTAATGCCGCTCTTTTAGGCCATCGCCGATAATGGGCAGTACTCCTGTTATTGGTAGGGTGTCTTCACATGTCCCGATCATGAAGGCGACTATTGTGCATTTGATTGGGAATCCGTGTTTATTGTCGCTGAGGCTGGACATTTAGAAGATGCAACATGCGACTTAGTGATAGGTCGGGGTGATTTGTTGGAATAATCTTTTATTCCAAGTAAAAATTCTAATGGAGTAAATAATTAAGCAAGGCAACAGAGATTTCTTCATTCCTAATACAACATATTTAATTATGCTTTATAGTATCAAATTTGAATTTGATATTATAATTGAATAGATTTATAAAGCAAATTTTGATATGCTGCTTAAAAAGGAACAGTATCATAATATTCAATAATTTGACATGAGAAGTGATAACTACTATTTTGATGCCTTTTATATGAAGCGTTTGATTTTAAAAGGGGCTCGGCCGAAATTAATTTTTTGCATTTTTGATTTCATGAAGATAGTGCATCGTTTTGTGTAAAACTTGAAATTCTGCCATTCTCAAGCATGTTGTAGTAAAGCATCAAAGTTTCCGTATAATGTTAGAAGGGGACTTCTGCGTAGAAGACCCATTTAACCCATATTTCTTCATCGTCCTAAAAATAGGATAAATCACACAAGTGGCATTTATAAAAATTCTTATAAATAATTTAATTCTAATTAAATACAATTTGTAATTTAAGAGTAATTTAAATATATATATATATCCCCTTTTCGCACGTTTAAATTAATGTTTGATATTTTTTATGAAATTTTTAAAATGGCGATTTTTACAGATTTTTTTCTTACATTTTCAATACACAAGTTTGTTACTTTCAAGAAAAACATACCTAAAAATTTATTGAGGTAATATTCCATATTTTTATACTAGTTAAAAATCACCGCGAAAAAAATTATCTTGAAAATCAATTTTCCCTATATTTTCGACTAGTGCAATCCATTACTACCTAACCCCCATTAGATAGTAATTGAGAAAGTCCTTCCTTTCTCTGTCGCATTCCAAAGACTGCAACTCTACAAGTAATAAAGGCGCCAGCAGTCTGTCTGACAGGCATTTGGGTGCATATCAAGACCAGACATGATCGCTGGAGTCATGAATCTCAAAGAATTGAGTCATGATGCTCATGCAATCAGTTGTATATTGAACTAGCAGAACGCGCACGGCGTTGCCCGTGGAATCAGGACTTCAACGAAATAAAAAAAAACCGCCCACAATGACATGAAAAAGTTTTGAAGACAAAGTCAATACAAAAGATACACATTATTGATTTTCCCGCTTATTTTTTCGCGATAATGACATTTTATTTGTATTAAAGTTAAACCAAAACAATATTAAAAAATTGCAACTTGAAAATAATTATTATACTGCAAGCCACAAAGCAAAGTATGCAAGATGAATAAATACGTTAAGATACTACCGAAAATAATAAATCAAAGTCATTCAATTGAATGTTATGACGTAACCTGCCCCGTCAACCAATTAAATTGTCAGCTACGTTCCGGAAACGTGTCGCGGGAGAAACCTGGCTTGCGAAAAATAACTTTCAACTGACTAGTAAAAATTAATTAAAAAAAACGGGAAAAGATATTTCAACCGTTCTTGTTTTAAATCTGACAGAACCGTTCTGGCTATAAGCTGAAAAAAATTGAAAACAATAGTGTTATTAGAAAGTCGGATGAGAGAATTTCAAGAAATCCGAATAAAAAATGACCATAAAAGTGACTATTTTCAAAATTTCAAGTTATATGTAAGAAAACAAACCTTCATAGAACGTAAACCGTTTTATTATCGTTCCGATGGCATCTATTTATTGAAATCAATTCATGAAAACTATGTAGTCAAAAAAAAAAATCACCAAATAACAAAAACGATTAAAACAAAAAATTTCTGATAATTAAATTCTTACCGGTCTCTAGTGCATTGAGTCACCATTACAACTACCTTGTAGCAAATGTCATGGCTGGTAAGTGCGATAGATCTGTCTGACGCACCCACGCAGCCGCACACGCGCACCAAACACACACACACAAACATTACCTCTTTTATACGTATTAGGATTTATTATCGATGCAGATTAAGTTTTTCCCGCTTTCGCATGCACGAATTTTGTTTCTTTTAAAAATTATTTTGATGCTATAATTTTAAAACGCCACGTAAGTTTTAAACTGCACAGGAAGCTCTGGAATTTTTTCGGACCTTAGATGACAGTGAATTAGAGGACATAGATAATGAATTAGTGATTTTACCTTCAGATCCCGATGCTTTAAGCGACACTCAGGATATTGATGATTCGTCTACGAAGAAAATAGAAGAAACAATGCGTCCAATGCATTACCAATTATACCAATGTATCATCCTATAATAAATATAAAAATGGAATCGACCTGTGCGATAATCATTCGGCAGCTTATATTACATCAATTCAAGGAGAAAAATGGTACAGGCCTTTATTTATTAATACTTTTGAAACATTACATTACACCACCTGCATCCCCGTGTTTAGATCCATTTGGCTCCTTTCCGGTTTGGATGGATGGAGGTGAATTTTATTTTTTAAGAAAGGACAAAAACAAGTAACAGGTTTGGAGTAACACTGGACAGAACAACATAGAAAACAATACAAAATAGAAAAAAATACGCAGAGGGAAAAAAAGTCATAAGTAGCTGGAAGTGTGTGTCAGTCTGGGTGGATGAGTGCTCAGTTATTATGCTCTACAATGAGATTGTTCTCATCACATATGAAACACATTAGGAGTCGAAGTCGGGTTCTTAATAAGTTGTTCGTGGGAATGTTTTTCACTATTGTAATTTAAGTGACACTGTTGGAGTTTGGAAATGCCAGGAGAGGGTAAACCGACATTTTGTGGCATAGTGAATTGGATCTCCTTTTTCTCCTCACGAGCAGTTGTCATGTGTTCGAAGATTGAAGCGATGAAGGTATGAAGGGAAAGGCCCGTGTCCTGTAACGAACATTATCTCTTCTCTATCCCATCCTACTGGCTTGTTTGAGACCCTAGGCACTAAATTGTGTGTTCTGCGGCCAGTTTCTCCGTTATCCCAGTTGTCTTGCCAGATGCTTAGAGCAGCTGACTTAATATCAAATTTCAGGCAGGAAAGTGGCTTAGGTAGAAGGAAAGGGTCGCCTTTTGTGATGGCTTCTTTTGCCAATTGGTCTGCGCATTCGTTGCCTAAATTACCGACGTGGGCTTTAAGCCATCTCAGGTGATTGTGTTTATGGGAGAGCAAAAGGGTTTTTTTTTAATTTCTCGGAACATACTATGGTGGAATTTAGGATTAAATATGGCCATCAAACTTGACAAACTGTCTGTCCAAATTTTGATTGGTCTATAAAGAGAAGAAGCTGCTTCAATTGCCATTCTAATTGCGAGGATTTCAACTTAGAAAACCGAATTGCTGCGATCAAGTTTACCTTGCCATGAGGCTATTATCCCATAATTTTCGAGAATTCAATATGCGCTACCAGTGCCTTCGTCCGTTTTATATCCATTAGTATATATAGCCTTGGCTCCTAAGTCTATGTGATTTTCTGCAAATGAAATTTGATTGTGGAGAAGAAAATTATGGCGGTGAATATGAATTCCACTGCTTCTGCTCTCGTAATCTGCTGGGCTGAATATAACAGTGAAAAAGTTGGATGAAGATCTTGCTCGAGCAACTCGGGCATAAGTTGCTTCTTGTTGGATTTGTAGGTGGAGGGGTTGAAGACCGGTCACCATTTAGAGAGCAGCGGTTGGGGTTGTCCTGTATGCACCAGTAATATAAATAAGAAACAGACGTTGAATGGAGTCCAGCTTTTTCTGGAGTCGGGATGTCATATTATGTCTCCAGGCAGCTGCTCCATGGGATAGTGTTCTTTCTATAACTGTTTTATACAACAGCCTTCTGATGTTTTTGTTGATGCCCCAAGTTTATCCTGCGATTCTGCAAAGATGTTGGTATTGATCTATGGCTCTTTTGCACTGCTCTATTACGTGTGGTAGCCAGCTTAATTTATGATCTATTGTAACGCCTAGATATTTTAAGTTCTTTTTTACGGAAGATTGATTGGTTCCCCCATTTTATTGTTGGTCCTCTTACAAGCTTGCTGAAAAGAACATAGCTTGATTTTTCCATCGAGACGTGTAGTTTAGTTTTGTCTGCCCACTCCTTGAACTTGTCCAGTGCTAATTTGATGAGCTTCTGAGCCCTTCTCTGGTGTTGTCTATGACGATGAACGCAAAATCATCGGCAAATGCTTGTAGATGAACTCTTTGAGGCCACTGTACCGATAGGATTTCGTCTGCCACGATGTTCCAAAATGCTGGCCCACTACATGAACCTTGTGGACATCCCTGAGTCTGTTCCCTGAGAATACTTCTGAAACAGCCTTTATTGCTTAATGGAAGCTCAATCAGATATTAGTAATGATAGCTTTAGTGATGATAGTCTGAGGTTGCTTGATTTTCGAAGACACATAACAGTTGCCTATTTGGGACTATTTATTCCAAGGAATTCATCTTCCAGAAAACTAGAGGTTCAACTAGCTAATGGAGATTTTCTAAAGCTTAACATTTTATTTTTTAAAAACCGAGAAAACCGACAAAGAAGATGCCAGCTAAAACCACAGAGAAGTAGAATCAGAGGTCTCTCCCACATAGACCCTAATGGCAACATTTTTAACATTGCGTTTCACACAGACAGTACGCCACCAATGTGCCACAATGGAACTAACCGGACGTTTCTCTATCGTCATGACAACGATGTAAACAGTTATTTCAATTCCTATCGTTATTATTTTTATTGAATTTTTCGACGTTTTTTTCCGACGATTATTCAATTTGAGAATAGCCGATTTTTTTAATACTTTATTAATTTTACCGCCAAAATAATATAATTCTGAAATAACGTTTTTCTCACCAATTTGAATCTCACTCTTTGTAGAGTACCAATAATTTAAAACATATGGATACATAGTTGAAGAAATATTAAGTTTTTTTCAGATACATGAATTATATTTATTCTTTAAAAAAACAGAAAATAATTAGCCTCTTTATAGAGTACCAATACTTTAAAACATATGGATATACAATTGAAGAAATAATAAGTTTATTTCAGATAAATGAATTATATTTATTCTTTAAAAAAACAGAAAATAATTAACCTCTTTGCAGAGTACCAAGAATTTAAAACATATGGATATATAATTTAAGAAATATTAAATTTATTTCAGATAAATAAATTATATTTATTCTTTATCAAGGAAAGTTCTTTCCAATCAAATTTTTTTTAATTCCAGAGAAAATTATTTTTCGTTAAGTTAATATTAAACTATCTTTTCAGAATATGCTGAAACAATAAATTAGTTTTATTTAACTTCACATTCATTCTTTTTAAAGATAAAAAATTTAAAGAATGTAGTTTTAATACAGATAATTCATTTGCAACGATAATATTTATCAATTTTTGTATTCCCCAGTAAGAAATGAATAATGTTATTTAGTTTTGCACCAAGATGCTATAATAAATGTCAAAGACTCAAAATAAAGCACACCATTTTATTGAGCAAACATAATTAGTAACAAAATATTATGAATAAATGAACTTTTTAATAAACTCCAAAAGCTGAGCATAATGGAATGACCTTTGCTTCCTAGGGTGGCCCTACCAGGAGTTTAAACTCCCGACGCACTTCGCTAATTGTACTCAGCATAGGGATTTTCGATTAAACACCATAGACAGAAATTTTTCAAATACACATGCCAGCTGAAATGTAGGAAAATTTAAAGCAGCATTAAGCTTATATCTGTACGACTTTTAATATACACAATTTAAATACTTTCTACAACAAAAACAATTTTCAAGATATTTAATAATAAGATATATCAACAATCATTTTTTAATTACACTGGGCAACAAATTTTTTTTTGTTGCTTGAGAAAGAAAGGGTTATACCTATATATTTTTTGTGCCCTGATTTCGAATCTGTTAATCGTTTTTTTCAATCACCCATAGTTTTTCAGCAACGTAGTAACTCTTATTACATACATTAGGAAATCATATTCAGCTTGCAATATTTACACAGGCATATTAAAATTTTACAAACCTTCACTTTCTTGTGTACTTGGCATATCGGCTGTGCTTGGCTTGAGGAATATCCATTTTAAATGTCCAAAAATAGTCGGCTAACATTTTGGGATTCCATTTCCCTTGGTAACGAGCTCCCATATTCGAGATAGCCTGATGGAACTGTTCACCATGCTCGTCGCTTACTGATCCAAGGTTTTCAGGGTAGAATTCTAAGTGAGAGTGCAAGAAATGGATTTTCAACGACATGTTGCATCCCATAGTTTTGTAGACCTTTAAGCAAGTTATTGACGATTTGCCTTAGTTTTCCGCTTTGTGATTTCCGAAGAATTTTTTTTCTAACTCCTTAAACGACGTCCATGCTGGGGCTTCATTCTTAGTCAGCTTAGTCTCAAACACCGGATTTCATTAGTTGTCTAAACTGAGGCCCGACAAATATGCCTTCCTTTCACTCACTTTTGGAAACTTCAGACGCAAGTACTGAAATCTACTTCCTCCACAGTCATCGCTTTAACAAAATTCTTCATCAAACCTAATTTGGTGTGCAATGGAGGCAAGAGAATTTTTTCTGAGGCAGATAGTGGTTCGTTCTCTTCATTCTTCACATCCGGTATGAGGAATTGTCGCTTGGGCCACACTTTCTTGATGTAGTGATTTTTTTCTGTCCCTACTGTCCCACTGGCACAGAAAGCAAAAAAAAAACTTGGTATAGCCTGCTTGCAATCCAACTAAGATGGCAATCACTTTCAAGTCGGCGCGTATATGCCAAGAATGCTTGCTGTACTCAATATTGGACAACATATGCTTCAAGGTTTCATATGTTTCTTTCATACGAACGGCTACATTCTACAGGAATTGAAGGGTGATGGTTACCAATGTGTAACAGAACTGCTTTTAAGCTGATCTTTGAAGAGTCTATACACAAACACCATTCTTGAGGGTTATGTTGTAGTTCTAGAGCCTTAAACGACGAGTCAACATCATCACAAAATATGACATCACCGTCTTGGCAAAAGCTTCCACGTGCTGCCAAACAGAAACATCTGTCTTTACAAAGTGGCTCATGCATTGAATCGTATTTGCGTTGCAGGACTCTCGATCCAAAAACGCCTGTTATAATTTTTGACATACAACCTTTTCTTTATGAAAATTATATTTGTAAGAGCATTTCAACTCCAAACATTATCTTCTTGGCCGGCAATTAATTTTTTCAGAAAGTATTTTTGACACAAGATCCGACATGTTTCAATGACATTTTCTATGTACTTGAAAGCAATTACGAGTAGTGTTGCTGAAAAACAGTGTGTTATAAAGGTTTTTCGAGATTATATTCGGGTTCAGTGACCATAAAAACACCATTATCAGTTAAAATCAATAAAAGGCAACAAAAAATATCCTGGCTACGACATTGAATCAAATACAACAAAGGAGTGGACAAAGGTTTTAGTGAGAGTTCATGTTGCATAAAATTGGAGGGTGATAGACAAATTCTGATTGGTTTTTCGAATTCAGAACGTGAAAGTACATAAGAATTAGCTAAAATCATACGGGCAACAAAATGGTTGTTGTCCAGTGTTATCCGAGACCACAGAGCTTATAACACAAAATAATTCTTTTTTCTCAAGGAACTGAAGTTGGATAATGCATATGCATCATGAATTCGGTAGTTTTAAAAAATCGCAGTCATTTACAGAAAAATAAAAGAATGTAATTTTTAAAAATAAAATATTGTTTGCATAAAGAGTGTAACGATAACTTAGAAACCGACTCATTGTAAGATACACAGAGAAGTTCCAAAATTTATTTCCTCAAATTAACTAGAAAACTGCTCATCATAATTAATCATAATATGTAGTTCATCTATAATATGAGAGTCCCTTTGAACATAAATTATTTTACACATTTTTGGACAAATATCTACAAAATCTTGGTGCATTTCATATGACCAGCCATCCTGAAGACAAAGCAGCTCCAACATTGACAGACTGCCTGAAAAAGAAATAAATTTCTAGTAGATTCCATTTGTATAACACAAACCAATTTATTTTTATTAAAGACTCCACTTCATTGTAAACATTGAATATTATGAATAAAATATTCACCTTCAGCCAATAACAATTAATTTTCTTATATGAAGCTGTGTTAAATAAAACAGATCAAAATATTTTGAGAACTTTATTAAACTAGTATTAGCCAATATGCTTATTAAACAAATTTCCTACATTTTATTTACACAAATAAGAATGAATATTTTAATTTGCCTCTGGAAAACGATGTTAAACATAAATACTAATAAAAATAAGAATCTTCTTAAAAGGGAATTGAAATTTGGATAAGGATGCTATACTAAGATACTGAATTATTTCTAAGATACTAATAAGCTGTATAAAATAATAATAAATAAGTGTAAACATTAAACAGACTAGAGATATTTAATCAGTTAATTTCATTCTATTTCACAGTAGGCATTTGTAAAAAAGCTTGCTTCGGATATCACTACGCATACTAAATATAGAACATCTCAATATTACTTCAACTTAGAGCACAAATAACAGCAACAATTTTCATACTATAAAAACTCAACTAAAACTTACCACTCAAAATCAATATAATTATAAATGCAATATTTATGATTTTCTGCTGTATTTCAATATTAAATTACTGATAAAAGAACTTTAACTTGTAAATTACTTTGGCAGTTCACAATACATCATAGCAATAATTATAATAAGTTTTTCTGAGAGTAATAAGCAAGGGTTCCATGAATATCTTTTAAAATTATTTTAATTACTAAGCCATGCTATGTAGAAATACATCTGTCAGAAAAAAGGACTGCAAAGAATTTAAAGATTTCATGCACATTTTTGTCAGATTATTCCATATGGTAGGCATTTTAATATGCTTCAGCAACTGCACAAAAGTAAAACAAAATTTTATTATTTTATATACAAAAAGTGAAAATAAGTATTTTAAATATTATAAGTTTTTCAGTTATTTAAATAATATCTCATAAAAATTCTGTAACGCATTTTAAACTTGCCGCTCTCATCTCCAGGAATCTTGAATGGGGAAGCAGTCAAATACGTTCACTAAACTGGAATAGTCACAAGTCTTGATTCTACATTAAGTATCTAATTCTAAAAAAAATCCTGATTATAATAAATAGTATGTGAAATTGACAAGCAGCAGCAAGAATTAAACCAGCCACATAACATGGCAGTGTTTGGGTTGCTTTTCGTTCGATACAATAATGGCGTCGTGTTATGGTTTGTAGCACAGAGAAGTAGAAAGATTCTACACAGCTCTGTGATAGAAACCAATATGGCGTCATGTTATGGTTTCTCTGTGGTCTGTAGTTCGATTGTAAGGCTTAGGTGGCGTTGCGATAGTTAACCAAACTTCCGAGTGAGACCTCTGGTACTCTTTCTCTGTGGCTTAAACTATCTGCAGCAAAACCAACAACTATCTGCAGACGTCTCTAACGCTGGACTATACTTAAGATGCTTTCTTCCCTTCCACCTAAGTAAGGACTAAAAACAGTGGGTTGTACCATTGTCTTATTTTTAGGACAGGCTGTGCCGACTAAACACAAATAAAAGTTAGATAAGTTTTTATTTTATTTTATGTGTGTGCATAGGCTTATAAAAACACATATTTAAAACTTCTTTTTAAAATATTATTTTTTTCAATGCCTGGTTCAATATGGGTGAACAGCAATTTTGCTGTTCTTCGCAAGATGATCAGTATACATATTATAAGAAAATGTACTTAAGATACGACTTTCATGGAGAAACATGACAAAAGAGCAAATACTAAAGTTTAAAATTTCTGAAAGTTAATTCATGATTATTCTCTTTTAAAGTACACCAGCTCTGACTCCTGAGTGCTACTTACAAGGATATTATGAGATTAGAGAATATACATTTCGTTTGAGAAACATAGAAATAAATTTAAGTTTGTCCATTGAACCTATGACGATCAAGAGAACGATTATGACAAGCAAAATGTATGATATCAGAAAAACAAAATACATTCCAGAAGAACACCATCCCTTTTGGCAAGAGATCCAAACCTACCCAGCAGATCTTCAATAGGTTCGAAATTCCTCAACTGGACAAAAATGCATTTATACCACTTTTTCTTTACTATATATTTAGAATTAGTGCGAAACTTAAATAAATAAAAACTGATCCATATATAGAAGAAAAGTTGAATTTTGAGTGTGAAGAAAAACTTCGACCCTGGGAAATGACTCAAATAGAATGGGTTATATATGAGGAGGAAGACTAGAAATTGGAGAATAGAATATTTACTGATGAGCCTCGACAGAACGAAAGAGTGGGTTGTGTTCTTGTGAATTATCGAGACGGATTCTAGATCGACTTTAAAGTCTTTAGACTGAGAGATGCTTCATCAGTCTTTATGGCAGAGATGACTGCAATCCGAGAAGCTGTGGAGTATGTCATTGAAAAAGGCCTTGGCCGTACGCAGATAGTTACAGACTCGAGGTCGTCTTTTATGGCTTTAGAATCTACTTCCTACCGAGGAAAGAAGTTTTTTTATTGTATTAAAGAGTAATATTAAATTACATAAACATAAAATTGGCTTATGTTGGATCAAGGCGCACAAATGTTACGTGGGAAACGAGCATGACGATGAGCTAACAAAGTTAGGTACAAGTAAGGAGGATACTGACTTTATCTTCTTTGCATCTAGACTACAGATTAAAAATTTAGCCAAGAAAGAAATTATCAATGAATGGCAAAGTAGGTGAGACTCGACTGAAAAGTGAAGGTGGGCAAAGGTCTTCTTTGACAAAGTCAAAGAGGACAAGTTGCAGAGAGACTTCTATCTGAATCAAATATTTTCGGATGATGGTATCTTTAGCACTCACCAGTCGAGATTATTTGGAAAATCCTCACATTACTTTTGCGGTCTACAATAGACCATATTCTCAGAGAGCGCAAATCTTGGCCCTCAGATTGGGCTAATAGAGAGTTGAATGCTTTGATGCAGAACTGAAACTTCAAGTCCTCTCCTCGATTAATTGTACATAATCTAATAAAATTGGTATTGCCATTCCGAGGCTGAAGAGAGAAATTTACTTTTGGACTTTGGGCCTGTTGCTTTGGCCTCGAGCAGTGACCAGAAATGTCACAAATTTGCACTTGTAAGGACATTTTATTTTATTTTATAAATATTTGTGAACTTGAAGTGCTATAGGGAATTGGCGATGGAGAGGACACTTCGCGGTTGGAAAGAAGGTGTCGAAATGGATCATTCTGGCAATCGAGGCAATTTGCTTTCAACTACGAAACCGGAGTATCGCTCCAGTTGGGTTATGAAGATAGAATCGGCTGCTAGATCTCCACCTCCGACAAGTAATGACTTGTGCTCGCATGCTGGGTGGGGCTGCTTCGTGGCGGCCCATCAGGTTAAACCACCGGATGACTTCGACCAGATCGGATTTTTTGGCTTGCTTACTATTTATATATACCTTTTTAAATGTGAATTTTGCTTGAAAAACAGAAATATTTTAAATTTTATTTTGTTTTATTGAGTTTAAATTTGCTTACAAATAAAAAAAATTGTTTTTGGTTTTATGATAAATTTAACTGAATTTCTTTAGATCTAAATTTTACTTTTAAAAAATTTCAAATTTATTTGGAAATAAATAAGTTTTATAATTTATTTGAGTTTCACTGATATACCAGGCTTTATAAAAATTGTCCATGTTTTTTTTGTTTTAAATCTAAGTTTTACTTAAAAACGATAAATTTTAAGATTTTATTGTATTCTTTCAAATGTAAGTTTACTTGCAAATAATTAATTTTTAATTTTATTTGAGTTTACTTGGGTTCTAATTTATTTCTTGGCTTCTAATTATTTTTCTCTGAATTTTTTTCTGCTAAAAATCTGAGTTTTACTTGAAAACACATAACTTTAACATTTTATTTTGAGTCTTTAAATTTAAATTTATTTTTAAATAAATAAATTTGATTTTTAGTTATATTCCATTGATATTCCTGACTTTATATTCATTTATTCCCTGAAATTTTCAAATGTTCATAATGTTTCATGTTAAAAGAGGACTTCTGTAAAATTTAAATTAATTTTTCAAAAATTAATAACTGTAATATTTTTTGGTTGTCGTCAATAGGTTCATTTTTTACTGTAAAATATATTAGAAATATCTTCGACCCTAATTTCAATCCTAGTTAGAGACCATTCGTTTCATTTATCCCTTATAAAATTTTAAAAATGACAGAAGACCCCTTTTCAAATCAATCTATTCATATTTTAGATATCTGCAACTCTCTTTGGGGCTGGTACTCATTTTTTAAAAGCATATTTTTCTGACGTTTTCTTCTAATTGCCAATGATAAATTTGCATCACTGTTATAGTAAAATAAGAATGTGAAAACATGTTTTGATGAAATGAATAATTAAGTAACCCTTAAATTAATTTAAAAATAGAAGAGACGTATAAAGGAATCCGGCCTTGCAGATTTTTTCAAGTGTCACCCAGCTAAAAAACCTGCAAAAAATCTGCAGAAAATCTGAAGGTATTTGGAACATGTTTTCTTCAGATTTTCTGCAGAAAAAAAATGCAGAATATCTGAAGAAAACTATGTTCCAAATACCTTCAGATTTTCTGCAACAAAAATATGTTCCAAATTCCTCTGCAGATTTTTCTACAGTCAAGGTTTAGTTATTAATTTAATTATGAATCAACTTACTTATACGATGTGGAATGTGACGAAACTTCAAGCTCTTGTCTGGGATTCGAACCCGCGTTCCTATAAGCAGGCGCCCTAACCACAAGACCACGTCGGCATACGCGAGGTAGGAATAAATTAATCTATTTAAGTTATATTGTCACCATGGCTCTCGTGGCGCCATCTAGTGGTGTAAAAATCAACCAAGGTCAAAATACTTGTTTCAAAAGTCGTAGAGATGTGTAACAGATGAGATTAGTAATATTTTTGTTCAATAATTTAGATTCTCAGTTTCAATAAATTCGTTTTCACCTTCTATATTTCTGGGAAGCCTTCTCTCCATCGAAGGCGCGAAGGCTCCACTTTTCCTTTCTTTTTCGAGGAAAATAGCTAGTCAGAAAGACAATTGGAAAACTAATTGAAAATTAATTAAATTATGGGGTAAATGTTTAAAATAGTAAAACCTCAAATATTTATTTTAAAGATTAATTTAGAATTAATTTTTTCAGTGGCATATTTAAAAAATTTAGTCCTAAGACATTTTTCCATTGGGAAATTTTTTGAAATTCTGCTGTAGAATTAAACAATAATGATAATTACATTCTAATTTTGTTTTATATCCATTGGAAAATAGAGCTGCAATATAAGAGAATATGGTGCAAAATATGTATTTAGAGAAATGCAGATATTATGAAATTGCGGTTAAATCTTCAAAAAATCAGCAGATATTGGTCGAGTTTAATGATTTTGTTAAAATATGCTAAATAACTGCAAATTGAATTAAAGACGAAATGCAAAGTCTTACAAAATCTACAGGATATTTAAAAAAAAATAATAATTTTTTTTGCAGATTTTATGCAGATTAAATTGAAGAAAAAAATGCAGATTTTTTGTTGTCTTACAAAATCTGCAGAATATTTAGAGAAAAATATAATAGGATTTTTTTTGCAGATTTTCTCCAGATTAAATTGAAGAAAAATAGTTTTTTCGGTCTTCAAAAAATCTGCAGAATATTTAGAGAAAAATATAATAAGAAAATTTTCTGCAAATTAATTTGAAGAAAAAATGCAGATTTTTTTTGGCTTCACAAAATCTGCAGAATATCTAGAGAAAAATATAAGAAGAAAATTTTCTGCAGATTAATTTGAAGAAAAAATGCAGATTTTTTCTGTCTTCAAACAATCTGCAGAAGTCTTTAAGAAATCTTCAAAAAAAAGAAATTTTCTGCAGATTTTTTTTAGCTGGGCATCTGCCGCTATTGTTTGTATTTCTATAATTATTTCAATTTGTATACTTGTTATAGCAAAAAATGAGTTTTTCTCCGAGTTGAAAAAGTTAGCTCATTTACACCGGAGCGTAATTTGTCGTTTTCCTCATAACACTGGATAAATAAAAATGCTATATATTGAAATTCTGTATTTAAGCTGTAATTCACGAATAATTAAGCTCAAAGGAATAATTTAAATTGACTTTTCATGCATGTCTCTCCAGAAAAGTAAAGTTGTTGAAGCATTTTATGAAAGTATATGTGAAGAATTTTATAAAAAGTTGGGCAGTACTTACGCAGACGACAATGTAAATATCCCGTTTTACCCCACTAGTGGGGTAATAACTAGTAATTTGACCTGCCCTTACGGACATACAAATATCGAGCCACTGACAGTTCCGAAGAACGCCAGTGAATTCGAATACAAAATTTATTCACAAAGTGCACTGCTTCATACGAAAAAGGTTAAAATAACCAACACAAATTTCTCACAATTTCAAATTCCGAAACGCACTTTTATTCATTCCTAAACACCAAATCTTAATTAATTACCAAATAAAATAAATTAAAATACAATCAAAGAAAATTAAAGAGGGAAAAAAGAAAGCTTCAAATATATATAAACCTAAACATGCAACACACTGCATCACAAGAAAAAGGCTATATCAACCTATACACAATTTCCTATCATATTTTCAAATTTTCCCATACATAATTTCAAACTGTCCAATACACAATTTCTTGAATAATAACCAAATAGCATTAAAATAATAATAATAATAAAGAAAATAAGAAGAAGGAAAAAAAATGAAATGAAAATAGGAAGCCACAAATTAAAACTGTACCAAACAACAAATAAATCAAGATAAACAAGCAACACAGTTGCGGCTAGTAATCAGGCACGAGCATTTACAAAAAAAAATTTCAAAGAAACCTAGAAAAAATGGCACATTTATAATAGACATTTAAACGACAATGTAAATATTGTTTTTAATATTAACCCAAACAGGAAACGGCTGTTTTTTTTCATTCCTCAATGTTAAATTTCGATCATTAAGCCAGAGAGCAATCAATTTTTTTAAGAGAAAATATCTTTTACAAACATTATGAATATATCTATGATAACTCTATCAGGAAGAATATAAAATTTATTCTATGATTTTTTAATCTGTTTTCACATTTTTACCTTTATAACTATAGTAGTTAGTCCTAATGAGAATGCAAATGAGTGTTTTCTGAGAAAACTTCAAATTATAATGCTCTAAAAATAGTTAATATATCGGTATTTTATGCGTATCTGTTAGATATAACAACAAACTAAAGACGAAATTCTGTTAATCTCCAGTCCAATCCATAAGAGGCCGTTAAAACAATGACAACTGATTTCAAGAAGGGAAGGAAAACTATACCCAAGCGATTTCAGAAATCACTCGATCCTAACCGTGGGTTAACAAATACAAAAATATCCCACTGGTACTACCAGGGATTGCAATCCGGAAAACCGGATCCGGCATCATTAGACGTCTCCCGGATCCAGCACCAGTTTGCCGGATCCGGTAAATTAAAAAAAAATGCATGAAGCCGATTTCTTGAAAAAATACTCACGTTGTTGCAAGAATAGGTACTTAAATGCGTGGTGTGTACAAGTCGTTCGACGCTGACTCACCTGTTTCACATATAGACATTCTTATTGTTCAATTGATAGATGAATTACGTATATGTTGCATTTACGAGTACGAGAATGATTTAAGTAGATAATTATACTTAGACATGAATTGAGTAACGATTCATATTTCTGATTTTTCTTTATAACACGACTTTCTTCTTACATAGTGACCGAAATAACGTTTTAAATTGTAACTATGTACATATTTGTGTCGCATTGCAGGTACTAGTCTAAAAGTTCTAAAACAAACATGCCACTTTTGAAACCAATTCAAAATGAAAACAGGAATATTAATATACTTACAGAATAAAAAATGTATGATGATGACTATTATATGAATACGAACTGATGATACATTTACTATGACGAAAAAAACGTTGTAAGACTAGAAATGAAAAGCATCTTAGAAAGAGTTGTTCAAAATGATAGCTTTAAAGAAAACGTAGATAATATATTAGAAAATAACTCAGATTCATCGTCATTGAAAAGTGATTTGACATTACAGAAAGAATTACAGATGCAAATCCAGCAAGATGAAAACCTAGAGCATAAATACCAAAAAAAAGAGAAAGATTATGAGAAAACATTAAGAAAGGAAATGACTGCATGTGAAGGAGTTCGAGGAAAATACTTGTCTTCTATTCATGACAATAAAACCAACAAGTGTAGAAGCAGAAATGGCTTTCTAAGCCGCTGGTTATATTTGTAGCTCTGTAAGAAGTCGATTGACAGATGACACAATTAAGTTTTTTTACTTGTTTTACTTAAAATAATAATTTAAAGTAAGTATA
>BGPR01029922.1:0-18982 GCA_013235015.1 Araneus ventricosus
AGAATTCTTACATTAAATGAAAGCTTTATTGAATACGTTTTAAAAAACGAATATTATTCAGATGGATTTGATTTTGAAACTATAATCGTTGTATATAACGACAGAGTGCAGAATAAATGCTTTAAATATATACTAAATTTAAGTTTATTTTAAATATATGATCTGCTACTATCAAAAATTACCTTTTTTTGCTTAATTAAATAAGTTTTTCCTTTCTAGTATGTGAAATCTATTAAATGCAATACTGCGAATTGCATATAAAAATTTTATTTGCCGCATGAAAGGTAATTATACTATCAGTCATATCAAAGGTTAATAAAAATATTGTAGAGCTTCTCAGAAGAATGATGCATATTATAAAATATATTATATATATTTTATTGTACCCATTTTTTATTGTAAATATTTGTTCGCTTTAGCGAAAATGACAAATATTGCTTGATCGTGGAATTTAAAAGCAGATATCTAAAAGAAATACAGAGAAAGGAAATATTTAAATCACAAGACACACTTCATGGTATTGAAATCTAATCACTCATAAATATATAGGAAAGAGACAAGAGTAAAGTGGAATCCTATTTGGAATCATGAAGGGACTCACCAATACAAAATGGCCCAAACAACTATATCCATTACGTAATACCCTATAGTGGCGACCGGTAAAAATCTTGGACACCATCAAATACAATATGACATTTTCAATAGCCATCACTTTCCATCCATAGACAACCTTAATCGATCTCTCTTTGATGCTTTCTTATTCGAAATTGAATGGTCAGATGACTTGTAGAAAACCATTTCAAGAATATGAGAAACGGTTTATAGAATGAAAGCACTTTCATTGCAGCAAGCGATATCCCTGATGCGAAAGAAATTACGCAAAAATTGCTCGAAGGTAACAAATTTGGCAAGTAGTTACTTCTTGGGTTGTAGGAGCTCGTTAAGAAAGGATGTTAAAATTTTAATTAGATTTTTAATTAAATTTTAAATGAAAGTTTTTGCTCAATAACAACAAAACACAGTATTACAGGAAAACAATTTGTGCATCACTTGAAAACTCCAAACCGTTGCCATTCAATGATGCCAATATTATTTTTAAGCAAATTTTTATCTAATTTTAATATTTTTTAAATTTTCAAATATAATTTACAGTAAATTTCTAGATGTCTAATTTTGTACACACGCGTGTTACGACGACATTAAATGAATTTTTTATGCGCACGTATTCGTTATTACAACAATTAAGAGTAAATGTTTAAAAATTGTATGTAAAGACAGAAAAAGCAAGCCTAAACCATTAAAATGCTATGATTTTTCGAATCCCGTTACAATCCCGTTTAATTCTTTTTTTTCCAGTTTATTGTTTGAGATAAGATAAGGTGGATAAAAATGGGCCTAACACAAGTTTATGCTGCTGAACATCTTAGCATCTCTCAAACTCTGATGGAAAACGTTGGAATATTATAGAAGCTAAATTCCTTTTTCCAAGAAACCAATTTCGGATGCCTGCATGTTATAAAAAGTTTGAGAGAAGTTGAAGAGAAGATTTTCTTTATCTATATATATGAAACAGGAATGACACTGGGCTGCAGAATGTTGCAGAATACTTAGTAGAAACAGGAAAAAAGATAGCAAGGCCTCCCTGCTCATTCAAATAAGCAAGATGACAAATTGTGTGCGTCCCTTAAACCTTATTATTCACAGACGTACTAAATTAAAGTGAGCCAGAGAAAATACTGGTTCGGCAAGGCACAGGTGATAGTTTGTATTTTCTATAGATCAGTCTAGATTGTTTCTGGAAAGTGATTTTCGTTACTTTCTGATCTCTACAGAGTAATAAGAAAAGAGTTACTTTAGCACCAATGCATGATTTTGAACTTAGAATCGAGATCAGTGAGGGTAGGAAAACCTGGGAGGGATAGGGAAGTCATGCTTCTTTTAGGAATTCATCCTTTTCTTACATTGGGAACCTCGTTACAGCTCATAAGAAGGATAGAAGAAAATACTTTGAAGCATTGCAGTTTTGAAGAAATATCTACCGGTCCTAGCGACAAACTTTGGTTACAAAATGGATGCAAATATATAGTAATAACAAGTACGAAAAAAACATTGACGAGCAGAGCTACAAAGGAAGATCAAAAATTATCTAGCTGTTTGATAAAATAAAAAAATGAGGTACGAGCAGAAATGAGAAGAAGGAATCATTGATATTCGCATGACTTTGATAATGGGATTTAGACAGGTAAGATTCAGAGGAGGTTCATGCAGAAAAAAAGCTTTCATAAATGTAATCAGTGTCATCGACAATATATTAGTTTTTCTGCCAGAATCTATCAATAAATTCCTTTTCTTTCGCAAAACGAGAAACAGTCATTTCCATTTCCATCTTTTGGAATAGACTCACAAAATCAAAAAAAAAAATTACAATTTCGTAGAAAATTAGAGCTATCTCATTTATTTTACATGTCTAGGATAAAGGAAAAATGTGGCCACGTGCCTTTTGTTCTTAACGTCAAATTCTTGTCAAGAAAAAAACCATTAGCTGCTAGAAATGTGAAATGCAAGAGAATTATTCACTAGTGAGAAAACACTCCACAAAAATTTGAGAATGGAGCAATGAAATGAAATAATTTTCAGGCTGCCTTAATATTTTGAATAATTAATGTTATTTCAAACAATATACTATCTACACAATAATTCTTAATTTGTTTTCTCTTGTATATTAACTAAAGCTTTTATAAATGAACAATTATTAAAAGAAAATAAAAATCCTTTGCACTGCGCTGTGCACGGAAATTCACAATAGCTATTTAATAATGCATTATCCTTAAATATGGTTCAGTTATTTAAAATTTCTTGAACAATGAAGAGCGTACTGAAAATAACGGAGAGTGTCTGCTTCTACCCAATTTTGAAAGTTTTGATTCCATTTTCTGGCTGACGTTTTCTGATTAGGTGCATATTTCTTAAATTTAAATATTAAAACACCAATTTTTAATAAAAGGCATATTTTAGTGTTTACATCTGGAAAAGAAACCACTGAAACATTTCTTACAAATTATGATCAAATAAATTGCCAAATTCTTTTTATTATTTTATTTGTCATTTCAATTATTGACGTAGGCATTTAGCAGGATATATCAAAATATTATCCAATTTCATAATATGTTCTTTAAAGTAGTCAACTCAACTAAATTACTTATTCATTCAGACTATGAAACGCATTCCTTTATATAACGTGGTTAAAAATAAAACATTCTGTTGCTATTAAGGTCGATGTCATCAAACTCAATTCAGAGAACTACCAAAGAATTTGAAAAGAATGTGTTGTTAACACAATATATGTGCTACTACGCATTTCTTCCTGTTTTATTACATATAGATATATCAATTGAGTAAAATAATTAAAAGAAAATTGAGATTCAAAATTAAATCCAATGGTTTTCTTTAATGATGTCAACATATTGCAGCATTTTAATGCTAAAGCGTTATGAAACTCATAACGAAATTTCTGTGACTTTAGAGGCCTAATAACGTAATTCTCAAAAATTTCATTACTTTGTCGCTCTCCTTAATGTATCATTCTTTTCAGTATTTTGCAACACAAATGAACTGTCACTCTTAACGTAAGGGAAACACTTATTTAGAAAAATCTTCTGCTTCATGCATGTACAATAAAACGGAGGCACATGGAAGAACTAAATTTAACAAAAGGAGTTATCTTATAAACACATTTAAAACAATAAAAATTAAAATATTCTTATATTTTAATGATTTCTAAATTTTAGTCTCGTAAATTCATTACTAAGCATAACATGGATTCCTGGAATATTTTTTTTCAAATTCATTACGAGATGGCGCCTGTGAAATAACATAAGTTTTAATAATTATTATTGATTAAATGGCAATAACATTCTAGAAAACTACTACAGTATATTGTCATCTAGAATATCTAAGTGTACAAACTATAGAATATGAAGATGTGAGTGAAAATTCGATTCCAAAATTCTAGCTTTATAAGCATTAAACAAGTGAAGTAAAATAAAACTGTATGAAAAACCTAATTGACTATTATTTTATATTTAAAAAACACACATTAGTCCAGAGAAAGAGGATAGTGTCAAAGGCAAAAATATATATATATTTTAGATTTTCTTCAGTTGTATGCTCCACGAGATAAATATTTTGGTATAGTCAAAAGGAATAAACTTACATTAGATAGTTTTTAATTTCTGGAAATTATAAAAAGCACGAATCAATCAGGCAAACAAATTGATTGATACTTGATAGTTGGAAGTCAGAAACTTTCAATTAAAAAGGAATTACGGATGATTAGGGAAGTGAATACGATATTCTTCTTTCTGATTTAGGTCTTACAAGACTTGTAGGAACGCAATTAAAGGAAATTGGAGATAGCTGATATCTTAAACTAACAGTCTTTTAATGATAAATCAATATTTTGCCATGAAAAGAACATCCTTTCCTACAAGGCATTATCATTTTTAAAAAAAATTCCCGATAACATTTTTATTTTAGAAAGGAGCGAGGAACTAAAAGTTCTCATAAAAAGACTCACGATAAAAATTCGAACCAATTTTTACTCTTTATGTGATCGAAAGAAATAAGCAATGGGCGCATTTTTATTTTTGAATAAAGTGTGCATCAGATGCGTCGTACCAATTACTATTTGCAAATTTAGGTTAAGTCGAAAACATTCAATGGTTAGAGCAGAGTGAGTTTGAAAACATTTTCGAGCCAAACCCCACAAGAGAAATTAAAAATTAGGAGTCATTTCTTCAATGATTTCGACTTTTCACATTTAGACCCTTATAGAAAATCGCGAAGAAACATGCGGAAATTGCATAGAAAACATTCCCTTTATGAGTCAGAAATGTGTAAAATATATTATTACAGAAGCTATATGTGTCCAAGAGATTAAGTACAAATCATCCAAAAATTGTGGATTGTGAAAAATCCTATGTCAAAAGCACTGCGAAATAGGGCTACATGTAAATGCTGGATGCAACGTAACGATTCTGATCCATGTACACTCTAATTTTTTTTCAAAATTAATTATATAACTCAGGATTATGTTTATCAATATTCTATAATTTTGATTATAATCAAATTTGTTATATAAAAAATTGATTTCCCATATAAAATTCAATGATCCCAAGTCTTCGGAATAAAAAGGAATACTTTTAAATTATTTGTATTAATTTATTATTTTTAAATTATGTTTTACGTAATAAATGTTGTAATTATAATAAATTGCATGACCAGTTAGAATTATAAAAGATAAATTTCGTATACACGCCCTTAAATTGTTTGGGGTGTGCTGACACCCCATGAGCTTTTTCGTGTTACATTTTATAGAGCTCGTCCTCCCCGGTTAAAGAAGAAATGAAAAAACCAAATCAACATTAATTTTTTTTCTTTAAGAAGCTCCGTAAATGAAATATGCAGAACCCCTTTATCATCCAATCCACGTACAATTTCTAATAATGTTGAGACCGTTTTGAGTCATCAAGCATAGTTCTAATGTTTACAGATTTTAAATATGATCGAGTCCTGTCAAAAATCAAAGCAACGATAAGTTGTATCTCACATCACTGTCGGCAACGGTCTTTGGAGAGAGGATCGGAAACCTAGTCCAAGGATATGACAAATTTCTGAATCGTCACGGAGATTACGTCTAAAAGTAACCATTTTTGAACATAAATTTTGGTGATAACTACTGCTCTCATAGATTAATTCAAATCTGTTCTCTACTATTCTCTTTCTTTATGATCCATTGGGGGTTGAAAAAAGTAGCCCTCGTATAAAGCTATCTGTATAGCGCAAATAGCAGCCAATAAGGAATAGAAAAAGACGGAAATGAATCAATTCTAATACAGTGGAAACCCGGGAATCCGAACTCCAGGAGTCCGAGATTTTGGGTAATTCGAACTTTTTTATTAATTTTCTGAAAATTTTTTATTAAAAAAATGATAGAAAAAATAATTACGAATCGGAAACAAAGCAAATGTTTATTCATTCACTTAATTAAAAAATAAAAGATATTTGATAAATAATACAGCATCTTAATCAATAGGGAACAAAATCGGTCATCTTCTTTTGACGTACCGAACTAAACCTGTTCAGCAATGCGAATCTCAGCAAGCTCTTTCCGTACTCTTTTCACAGAGAATCCAAAGTCAATACTCTACTGCGTTTCGTGCATCAAGAATATTTTACCGAATTTTCTGGCTTATCCAAATTCCTCGGAATCCAACAGAGGTCAGCCCTAATTAGTTCGGATTCGCGAGGTTCCTGATGTATACAGATTATATTATGTCTTTAGTACTAAAGTAAACTTGAAGTTTTAGCATCAATCTGGTTAATTCTTTTGACTATTGGCAAATGGTTTAATAAGTTTTTAACCAATTCTGTTCCGAAAACCGCCTGACCAAATGTGCACTTTAGAAAAATCGGTGAAGTTTAGTAATGCGTGAATCGATATTTTTTTTGCTACTTCGGAAAAGTCCGCAGAAATAAATGATCTAATAAAGAAATGCAGTTAAACTTATAACAAGAACAAAATAAAACTTTATATAGTTTTATTAAATGCAAATAGCTTTTTATTATGTCACTTTTCGAAACCCGTAACTACTTGTGACAATTTACAAAGAAAACTTTCCTCCGCGGTGTATTTTGCACGCCATATAATTCTTAAATTTCTAGATAAACTTTTTAGTGTTTTATATGATAATTGTTAAGTCAAAGTGAATAACCAAGTGATACAATAAATAAAAAGCACTTAAACTAGGATTTTATGGCAATATTACCCAATAACATAAATTTGTCAAATGCATATTAAAGATTTGGAGATTTATAAATTTATATACAATTATAATAAAATATCAAAAGCAAGAGGCATTAGAAATATTTTGAAAAGAAATTAAACAACTTCCATTGTTCATTAAAATACAAAAAATCCAGTTAGAGCTAAAATAGTATATATTTAGTGTCAGTTTTTTCATTGTTCAGAGAGACTAACGATACAAAGACTTCGCTCAAGCTGTTAGGTTCAAACGACTGAAAACAAAAAGCTTCCTACATCACTCTATATATAACTAGATACAACAAACAACCAGGCCCACGATTTGGAGGTTGCGAGAATGATCATCAATATAAACGGTTCTAATAAATTATCAGTTCTTTATCGTCGCATAGAGCAACACTGACAATCCCGAATCATGGAGCTGCAACTGTATGAAACAACGTAACTAAAGGAAACATTCTACCCTTTCACTGCACTAATATGATAACTCCTCTTGTACATATTTTATACTATATTGGGATTGTAAACATCTCTATGTACTTTTCATTATATTTTCCTTTGTTCATGTATAATTATGTTCCCGTTGATGCTTTTTTACATCTCATCATGTAATTTTCTTGCTTTTGTTTTTCAATAAAGGTTCTCACATACTCATCCAACAGACAGGGAGCAGTTGAGGCTCCAGGTTGGTGGGTATCCTGTGGTGTTATGTAGGTTAGCTGGGAGAAAAAGTTTAAGGGCGAAGCATAATTAAAACAGCTGCAGTCAAAGCTCCATCGGTGTATAAAATACACCAGAGCGAGGTAATTAAGTGGTAATAAGCTCAAACTAGTGACTTTTCATGATCTATGAGTTATATGAAATGTTTTAAACCACGACATGCATTTTAATTCCATATTAGTTTATTATATTTTCCAAGTTAATGATAATATTTTGAGCGCCTCTCTGAATTTTCAGTTCAGTCGATGACAGCGACATCTCAGCTGGCACTAAAACTGTCCATACATGCTTGAAGTAAATTAATCTACTTCTTTTCAGAGCTGAAAATAAAATTGCCACGATAAGACATACCTCGCACTAATTCACTGTGAGCACTGATATTTGATGAAAGCAAAATTTATTTCCAGCGTCTGCTTTTCTGAGCAAATGGGCCTTATTAGCATTTGATTGAGTACTACAATCTTGTCAAATATTTTCAAAACTAAAGAAGAAAAAGAGAATTTACTTTTGTACAAAGAAGTAATTAGAAGTCAATCGACAAACTGCTGTCAGTTTTTCAAAATAAGAAACAAAAATTCGATCTTATTTCCTCAAGCATGTTAATAAATCCATATAAATAAAAAAATCATAAATTTCACATTTAGTTATATTTTTTAAAATATTCTTTATTAAATATAGTTCAAGAAAATCTATCTATATTAATGTTTCTTCTTTTCTTCATTACGCACTTTTTTCTTATGCTTTTACAGGTTAATCTACAACTTAAAATGTACCCTAGGGAATCCGAATCCAGAGAAACAGGATTAAATAATAACGTTTTCTGACTAGACGAAAAAAGTTAATGTCGCCTTTAGAAACTCTCATAATTACATTTACCTCATGAAATAGAGTGGTGTCATTAGAAATAACTCGAAGGGAATTCAATAAGGATATAAATTGCATAATTAATTTACTTAATGAAATAATTAATTTAGAAATAATGTGGAGTTTCCCCATTGTGAGTTAGTGTCGTAATTTGGAGTTTGTACCAATTTTAGGCATAATCTGATGTTAAATGTCCACTTAATTAAAAATGTTGTGGAATTCCAACTGAAAACGTAACTTTCATTAGTACTAATTTGTGTTTATTAATAAAAACTTAAATACATATTTTGCCATATTGTAGTTGGAAATAACTTTGCAGAACAAAGAAATTTCGGTTTTTGAAATTTCAAATTAAATCCCAAGATTCGATATGCGCCAATATCAATATTTTTTTTAATGTCATCGTTCAAAAAATGTTTCATTGTTAGCTAACTCACTCTTAAATCCGGAGACTTTCAATAACTTTTCTAAACTATTAGAAAATTTTCCAAAGTGAACAAAATGTAATACGAAAGTAAAATGAAACGCATTTGAATACAGGAACATCAATTTGATATAAGACAAACTTTTTTCTTTTGTTATTGTTTCTTATATTTTAAAATAATTTAACTGCACTATTGAAAATTTCACAATCCATTCATTGTTTGATCATCTATATATTTAAAATAATATGGTAAAACATTCAGACATTTTGCTAGCCCCAACCACTCGACGGATTTCGATAATTTTTATTTCATATGAAAGATTATGACGTCTAGATAAGTCATCAAGGGTCATCTGACCCCCCTCATTTTCGAACGAAATCAAAAGAATATTTCTCCACCATGTATTATCTATATGTTTTTTTGATTTCCTTAGAAGATGGGAGGGGGGGACAGACGACCCTTGATGACATATATGGACGTCATAAGCTTACATATGAAATAAAAATCATCGAAATCCGTCGAGTGGTTGGGGCTGGCGAACTATCTGAAGGTTTTGCTATATTATTTTAAATATATAGATGACATGTAAAGCGTGGCCTACCAAACAAAATAAGCTGGTTGACCTACGTAAGGGTCGCTAGTTTTGATCTATGCCGCTTGAGACAAATTTGCCTCGTTCGCTTGACTCCGTTTAAAAACATTATTTTTGACAGTTTTTGGCTACAAATAATTACGTGAATATTTTCATGATTCTGCATGTATAATGAATCCGTTATTTCCCATGCACGTCGAAGCAGGTCGAAACATTGTTTTGTATTATAGTGATTATCGTGTTAAAGAGTTTTGTCATCCACTATAAGACAGTGCATTCAAATGCCAAAGGACGTACTTAGAGACATTTGTAATTTTATCAGTCTGTATAATAAAGGCTAAGAAGGCAAGCATTCCCAATAACTGAATGAATTCTTATTTGTATAAATAAATTTGAGTTAGAAGCATTGATGAATGTTAATAATGGCTTATAGCAAATTTATTCTAAGTAAAGCACGAAAGAAAAAAATGAAATGTTGCATTTTTTAAAAATAATTAGTATCTTATAAGAAGCCTGCGGTGCAATGGATTGGGATTTCTTCAGTTTTGCGTAACAAGCTATGCCATTGTGAATCGGATGATTAGCTACCATAGAATTACAACGTCAAAATAAACTTTTGTTTTATTGAAAACTTCGTCAATCGAAAAATCTATATGCATATTGGAAATAAAAATCGATGAAATTCAATTGTGGTGTAAAGAAAATTAACCCCAAACAATAGTTGAACACAAACACAAATACGTTTCAACTTATTGTGTGATATCTTCTGTGACAGAGAAACACTTAAGAAAATATGTTCTTGGTGATGAAAAGTGAGCATTCTATTTTTACTGAACACCAGTGCTCTTTTCTGTTGAAAAGGGCTTCTTGGAAAACATGAATAGGGCCGTGGTGGCCTCCGGATTGAGTCCTGGTTTCATGACCTTAGTGTCAAAGATTCGACATCCGATTTCACAGAAGTTCGTATGCGTAATGTCCCGACTTACAGAACATTAAATCTGACGATGATCTGACGATGATCTGACGAACATTTTCTGGATGGGGTGATGCGGAAGTTAGGAAAGAGGGGGTGGTTCAGGTGTCGCCCTCGTCATTTAACACTCTCACACCGAGCGATGTGGTCCCGGGCGGTCTAAAAATTTCTCCTTAACAACGATGAAGGCCTATCTGAGGCAGTTGACTTCTTTGGAGGGGAGATGAGGTTCTGAGATCACTTCGGATATAAGCGCATTAGGGGGTCCAATCATCCTTGTCATCCCACAGCCCATTTCCATGCGCCTTAAGGGAAGATTATAGCAGGGGGTGGGGGAGGGTAAATGACCACCCAGGTTGGGAGAGTCCATTTCATGTCATATCCTCCCGAATAGGGCCATTTTTAAAGGGCAAGAAGAAAAAAGTCGCTTTGGTATTAAATAGTTAACAAAGATTAAAAATTAGGACCATACCACAGTAGCCCGTGTGTTGCTTCAAATTGAAACGTTAATCTAACAAAACTATACTGAATACAAACATTTTCACAGTGCAGAGAAATTAATATGATATTTCTACTTCTATGATATCGTTTCGTATTGATGCAAAGAATAATTTTTTACATATCTTTTGCAACAATAAATGTTTATTTTCGTCCATTTTCTTTAGGTTTTATAGTCCTAGAAAGCAGCTAATGAAAGTAAAATTGAATACATAATTTAATAAGTAATATCGACAACAAGATATTCAATCTTCTTGCTTATTTATAGCAATATTAATTATACATAATTATTAATATATTATATAATATATTATATAATATATTATATATATATATATAATTATTATGTTATAGATTGATTTACAAATGTTGATACGATTTAGCAGATATTTTCTATTTTATGTTTACGATGAGAAAACTAGTTTAGAATGTTGCTTCAAGTGATTTATAAATTTTTGGGAAACTTCTTGTGAAAATAAAGGCATCGACTTAGTGAAATTTCTGATAATTTATGCTTTGAAAAGACAAAGTAATCGTCTAATTTTAATGTAGTCCAACTTAAATATTATAAAATAATTTTTCTTCACGTCAACTCTTTGTGCACTTGCAATTCCTTTAAACTGTGCTTTTTGCAATTTAAATTTAAAAAAATACTTAATTTACAATTTTATGCGATTCTTAAAGAAACAATGATATTTTAGTATTTTCCTCCCAATGAAACATCTATATTTTTACGCCTCCTAAGAATTTTGTCTTGAAGTACCATGGGATTCTAAACTTCTCGTTTCACTATCTTTTGTTTTTGCCTCACACTTAACATATAAAGTAAAAATTTAGAGAGTTTTTAAGCTATTTTCCCTAATAGAATCATTTTAGAATCTAGGTACATTTTATATTCGGATTACAGAATATCATTTTGAAATTTCAGTAATTCATTGTATACGTATGGTTTAAAAACCGTATAAGAACTACATTCCCTGGAATGTAAACAATTTAATTTTAGTATGGTTCTTTGAAAAAATAAAGGGAACTTTAAGAAGACAATATTAACGTATATTTTTATATGTCTCTGGCATTACAGAAAGAATATTCTATTAATTCCATCTCGGTTTTCCTTTTCATGGCTTATACGACAAATATTTGTTTATCCTAGCTAGGTTATTTTTTCTCTTTTCCTTGGCATATAAAGTACATGTTTCCACGCTTATGAAGATGGGTTGTAAGCTATAAATGCTAACAAGCTTCAATGTTTCATTTAAATGTATATTTCTGCGAAGATGAAATGCAGGAAAGAAAATGCATTATAAAATACATAAAGATAGATTTCTGAATGTTATAGCAGCGAAATCGTAATAATGTTGTATGTATTTCAGGTATTAAAGCATATCTCTTAAGCGACATGGTACTATCTGAACAACATTTTCTATTTTTATTATTTGGAAACGGATTTTAGTTGCATTTTATGTACGCTAATATTGTACCGGAAAAATAATCTAATTTATTAAAAATATTTGCACAATGTAATGCTTTTTAAAAACAATTTAACATCTTAAATCTCTAAGGATTTCTCAAATATGCATAATTTTTACAATTTTTTTTTCGAAGTAACTCATAATATTCTATATAAAACTTGGTGTGAATTTCTTTCTACTTCTGATATTTAATTTATTATTATTTTATCATTCTTAAACAGACAAAAAATTCTCAAAAATGCATTAATTTTGAATTTGACATTTAATTACTACACATCTTAGATCTAATTCTATACCAAGTTCCACAAAACTTATATTTCAGAATGTACATCAAAAAAATTCGCACCCCTCATTCAATTATTAAAAAAGCCTTAGGGTTTCGAAAAATAGTATATGAACAAAAGTACAACATGGAGAAATATAAATTTAAAGTTTTTATTCCTTTAATAACATGATATAAAATCCTTAGAATTACTTGTAACTTTTACAATATGTTAATTAACTTATTTTAAACTGCTTACCATAAAACATTTCAAGAATGTGTGGCAATGACATATTATAATTCTATAATGCATATATAAATAAACATAGGAATCATCAATATTTCATAAACTTTGACCTCAACTATTTTTTAAAGAATGCAATACAAACCGCGGAGCTGAGTTCCGCTACTAGCATAAATTTACAACAGGCCTAAAAATATATACACCTTTATTTCCCACTTCCTAACGAATTAATTTTACCCTGCGTTTCTAGCAAGTTTTACTTTCTTCTGTAAAAATTTGTTTATTATTTTACTTCTTTTTCTTTGCTATAACCTCCTATAGACTTTACACATGGCCAACGTTCCTTCGGTATTGTTAAGTTGCATTTTATTTTCATTTTGTAGGATTTCAAGCTTTTCAGAAACAGCAACGATCTGAAAAATGGGCGTGACAACATTGCTTACTGCCCTGTCATGAATGAAATATTCTTCGATAACTTAATAAAAAAATACAGATACAGCTCTAGAATTTTACAGGCGTATTTAGAATGATTAAAGCTAGCATTAGAGACATTGGAAAAAATTTCCGATATTTTGATTATTTTTTGAGTGCCATGTCGCTGTTCCAAATGAAATATGTGTATGCTGTTGTATTAAAATAATTTTCATAAAGCACTTACATAGGTATATACATTATCTTCTTTCATCATAGTATTAAACGAGCCGTATAAAAGATTGATTTTAAGTGTTGTTTCGCTTTGGTTGGAAAAATTGGCAGTTTCCTTTTTTGAGTTGTTTGAATAAAAATTGCCTTTGATTCTTTTAAGATTGCAAGCTGGAATGAATGGGTTTGAAAAAAAGCAGAGTTGTTCGTATCCTGTTTATAGGTAAAACTAAATAATATGATCTGTACTAAATTTTCAAAAGCTTTGGATTATTCTGGTGATACAATGACACCAATGACTAAAACCTTAAAGAATTTACATAAATTACATAACCTCCCTATGGTTTATTTCAATCCTCTTTCACTGTCATCAAGATTATAATGATTGCCGTTGTAAAAATTAAACATGGCGAATAGAGTATAAAATAAAAAAAAAATGTTATTTTGAAAAATATCCACAAATTTTGTTTTGTTGGTAAATTTGTGTCTATTGGCATAACTGAAGAGAAAACTATGGTAAAAGCATATGTGTTCATAGAATCATTTCTAATCAATTTTTTTCCGTCAAAAATAAAGAAAAGTTCAAATGAGTCAAGAGAATAAAAACTACTGAATTTCTCGGAAAAAAATATTGCTTGTTGGTTGCTGAGTTCCAAGTGTTTGAACATTTACATGTAACATTTTGAGCTCTGCGAAAAACTAAATTTTTTATGGACACCTCAATGAAAACGATTCAGTTCTAAAATCCTAGAATTTACAAATAAGCTCATATTATAATAATACATCATTAAATTATTATGACAAACAAAAAGATAAAAAATCAACAGAAGAAACCAATTAATGAAATTTGTTTTAAACTGCAACTGAGATAAATTGAAAAATCACTAAATATACTGGTAAGGTTTTTTAGAGATTAAGAGAGTGTTGAAAGCCACAACTTGAATAGAAATACAATGTTTCCAAATTAGTATCCCATGGGCTACATTAAGCAAAATGCAACTACACTCAAATATACTGTGAGCAACATTATGTACCACAACATTCCACATCGGTCTCAGTGGGGCTGTTAACACTCCTCACGTAGCTTTCGACACATTCTCCATAATTACCATTCTACAGAAATCTCTCTTTTCTGAAAAGTAGGACCTTGCACGGCTTGCTTTTAATAAGTCGTTTATCACAAAACGGAAAGCTTCATTTTGGAAGGTGTTTTGAATTACCAAAATCCCATACCGAGACCCAGGATTTGCAAAATGGCATTTTCGTTAGCGTATGCAAATTTTCTTTCAGATGAGATTCCGATTCTACACGTCAAATGTTTTCTCGGTTTGGATAAATAAATTGGGAATTGAACTAACTCTGAAAGTTTCGATGTGTATGTCGCCTTAAATGCCCAAAATTTGTGTTGTCGATTCTATCCAAGCCTTTATGAGATTTTTCTATCCTCGACTGACTCCAAAATAATTTTATACCTTCGAAAGAAGTAGGCAAGTGGTGTTTACTAGAAAGTATCGACTCTCGTATTTGGCCAAAAAGGAAAATTATGTTAAATTTTAAGGCAAAAAAATTCTTTGAAATTTAAAGTGATATTTTCAATACCAACAATTCGTGCTTTTGATTGCATTGATGATGATGAAATATGATTAATTTTTCTGCTTAGAGGGAAGAAGTTTATACCCATAGGATTCAAGGTAAATTTCAAGCAGCACTCGAATAATCATAGAATTATTACGAAATAAAAAAGACAAGTTTCAGCATGTAACATTTTTTTCTTCAATGAGAAATGTTAGTTTAAAGGACAGTTTTACATTATCTTGATTAATTATCCTGATTTTTTGTTTACATTGCTTACTTTTTAAATTTAAAAACCACTATTCCCTAATGCAAATTATAAAGAAATAAAACTGTAAAGCATATCACTTTCATGTATTTTGAGTTAGCAAGTTTTATTCAATATTTCATGCTATTAATCCTCAATTGCTTTAGGGATCGAAATTTTTTAAAATTGCTTTTGAACAGTTAAATATTAAATATTTATTTTAGAAAGTTATACGGTAAAACCCTTTAAAAAATGGTTGTTTATAAATTATTTAGCATGCTAAAATATTGAGTGTTGTTTACTTGGCGAACTTTGAAAGAAATTATCTTCAGTGAAATTTACGACTGATCCTTAGAAGAAAATACACACACAAGAACAAATGATTCAATTTCGAAGAAAAGTGATCCGAAAAAAAATGGAGAGTTTCCGAAATCATTCGTTTCAGTGCGAACATTTCTCACTTTCTTCCCCATGCATCCGAGATATCAGTCAGG
Organism: Araneus ventricosus; assembly: GCA_013235015.1. Classification (NCBI taxonomy): domain Eukaryota; kingdom Metazoa; phylum Arthropoda; class Arachnida; order Araneae; family Araneidae; genus Araneus; species Araneus ventricosus. Next base: position 15,829 of record BGPR01029922.1, read on the forward strand.
GATTTACGAGATTTATAACAAGGAAAAGAATGAAGAATTTCTGATTCTTTAAATCTGCCATTTTTCATCTGGTTTTCTTGATTTATTTTTCCAGTGTCATATTGCAAGTCAAAGTGAAGCAAACTGCTCATTATTTCACACTGATACATCATCTTATTTAGATATTTGAATGTTTCGCTTTCTCATTTATTCAAGTACTCATGAACTCATAAATCGTAAATTCTTAAAATAACATTTGTTCAAGTATTTTTTCGCAGAAATTAATGGTTATAACTGTAATCACGGATAAATAAAAACTTTTAAATACAAATATGAAGAATTCACTACTTTTTATTATGTTTTTATTGTTAGCATTATTATTCGAGAATACGTTTTGCTTTATTCTCTGCTGGATAATTATACTCCTTCTAAATAATTCGTGCAAGAAAATAATTTCCAAAATATAACCTACTTCGATAAAATAATATTGATTCCATCCTCAATATCAGTATTATTTATTGAAGAATATGATAAATTTAAATCATTGGTTTGGCTGGGGATTATGGATAGCAAAAAAATGTTAGAAGGTACCAATACACAGTTTATCAGAAAGCTATTGGACGTAAATTAAGATAATACAGAATTAAAATAAGAATGAGAGTGCTAATCATTTACGAAGCTCTTAAACATTAAATATTATTTTTATTTATAAGGTATGAAATCTAACGTGGATAGGGAAAATTTTGTAATTACTAAAATTGTTCTACAATATCAAAAGAATAAATAATAAAAGAAAGCAGCTGCAAAAAATAAAGGCTATTGTGAAAATGGTAATAAATGCTATTTACCATTAAACTGCTGGGTAATAAAAATCCAGTATCATGGTGAAACAGTAGGAAGACCAGGAATAAAATACAGAATATATAATTTTCAATATTACTAAGAATGAGAGATAAAACTTCCTATATAATATTAATTAAAATAGTATACAGTTATATAACATAATTATAAATTCACTAACTTGTTTAAGCTTTGAAGATATATCACTGTACAAAAGGCTTGGAAGTTTTGCTGAAAGAATTTCAATTTCCAATCATTATGTTTATTTGTTCTTTGTTAAGATGTAATAGGCTTCACATTGCAATAGCAGGCAGAGTTATAAAAAAATTTACTCGGAGATTAAAATATTTATCTTATTCGAACTTTTCAACCGTTCTTCTAGATAAGTCAGAGGTAATTGAAATAAATCTTTTTCAGCAATTTTTGTCAATTTCATTTCGTTTAATTATAAAGAAATAGAAACCACCTAGTTTAGAAAGCACGGACTAATGTACATAAATTTTCTATTGGATAAATAGAGATCCAAAAAATATTTTTCAATTAACAATTTCTCATGTCCAGTGGAAGAAGTAAGAGACTTTCCAGCATTATAGAAAATAACATGTTTATGTGCTTAACTTTTCCAATAAATACACTGGCATACAAAACTTAATTAGCATTTCGTAAAATACGAGAAATTTGCAATTAATACGAAAACTATGTTTCGAAATCAGTTCTGGAGAAAGATGGAGCACGGCACCTGTTCAACTGCAACTAGATATTTACACACAGAACTAAAAGCCCAAGAAGATCCCGTAATTCAAAGAAAAAGTTACTTCGATCATCCTGAAAATTTGCTGATCGCAATGCTGACCGACTCAGAACCGCACATCCGTGAACTGGAAGTCCATCTAATTTTGAAAGCCCGAAGCATTCAAGAAATGGGTTCTGACACACACACAATCGCTCATAAGAAACCAAATAGAATCTAAAAACGCCATGCCGAAATTCGATAGCTAGAAGGATTTTCAAGATATTTTAAATCTTATTCTAATAATATAAATGTCATTTTTGTAAACTTTTCTTGTAATAAATATATATTACTCATGCAATTTCTATTTGTTTTATAGAAACACATATTAGAACTTTTTTTTTTAGAATAAATGTAACAAATTATCAAAAAGAAGATTTTCCCCCCAAAATTTGCATTTTTTAAAGCCAATCCGGAGGCAAAAGATGGCATCCCATTATAGTCAAATTTTATATGTGAGTTATAAACACCATTTGACACTATTTTCTTGCTGTGAAATCCGAAAAAAAATTTTCTCCAAAGAGATGTGATCCCCCCTAATGCATATTCGGTACGTTATAAAGGTTTTCTTACAAAATACCAAATTTTTCCTCACGTTTTTTTTGCCTATAAAATGCAGAGTTTACAACCAAATTATATCACAATTACAGAATACGTGCCAGCAAAGAATTATTTTGAAATTGGAATTAAATACTTTGAATATTCAACGAAATAATATTTCTAGGGAATATTTTTTAATGTGTAAGTGCGAAACAAAGCTTGATTTTTTTTGCATTATTTCGAAGCCAGGCATATAGAAATTTCAAATGACTACCATTGAGATTCAGAAAGATATCAACATTAAAGCGAGATATATTTAAATTGCTCTCTAAGAGAAGCTAAATGGTGAGAGTTTTATATATCTGGCCATGAAAGTATGTAAAAATATTATAAAATGGAATGCAAAAGCTAAGCAACATTAAAAAAATGCCAAAAGGTGGAATTAATAAGGATATAATGGTTTACAATCAGTTGTAGATAATCGTGGGACATACATCCGTGGATTTGGTACCTGATTTGGCTCAACTCCTAGCATAAAAAGCTTATAATGATTTGCACTTCCCGTACCTTATAACATGCAAAATTTTCATTCATATTATACAGAACTTTCAGAATATGTGACGATATATTCACAGAGATATAGTAAAATTTGTAATAAATTCTATGAATATTCGAGAAAATGTGAGTATTTTTAATAAACATTTTTTTCTGCGCATGTGTGAAACATAGCATAATTTTTCTTATAATTCTGAAGCCAGATATATAAGGAGGTATTTATAAAAATTCCAGTTTAATACCGTCCAACTGAAAATTGAAATTCAATCAAGAATCTAAAAATGACATAGCATTCGTGTTTTAAATTCACATTTAAAAATAAAGAAATGTGATTGCTGTGTCTTTCGAAAAATACCCTATTCAATATTTAACACTCGTTTTAAAAACGCATTACTTAGATTTATTTACATGTCCAGCTGGAAACGATCGGAAATTAAACATCGCTTAGTG
>BGPR01029923.1:4038-18981 GCA_013235015.1 Araneus ventricosus
AACGCAATTCAAACCGTTTTCATTGCTTAAACAAATATTTATTTGCGCGTTTCTCTTCCATTGTTGAAAGCTAAGGTAATTGAACGCTAAGGTATTATCTTAATGTTTAATATTTTTGATCAGCATATTTTCATCGAGCTAACATGCTGCTGGACGTAAAATGTGCCACACCATTTTAAAGTTAAAATCAAATGCATATTTTGCAAGAGGAATAAGAGAGTGAAGTTGATGCCGACAACGGGCAATAGTATGCTACATGACACAGACAGTTACTCGACTCCACGTTCATGCAGACAATGAACAGAACAGGTGCAAGGCTACTGAACGAACAAGGGTTAAGTGTCTATCAAAATTTGAAATTTAAAATTACTTTTCTAAGTGAACCATGAATATCAATTTATGTTGTTGTTTCTTGTTCCACTTGTTCTAGTCTTCAGCTAGACCAAGTCCAAGAGTCGGCTCGCCCACAGAAAAACTATAGGCGAACGATTCACGATAAAGGAGGAAAGTGAAGCTTCTGTTGGCACTAGACCTTGGACGCCCGAGGGAAGAAATCTGACTTTGTCTATTGCCTTTATGCTTTAGCTGGGCGTAATGGAATGACCTTCACGCCTTGGGTGACCCTTCCAGGAGAAAAAACTCCAGACGTACATCGCCCATTCCGTCCAGGGCCACCACCCCCGCCACGATGAGGCAGCATAATAGGGCTTGGGGGGATATCAATTTATACATATAAGATATTCAGTTGAAACGATATTCCCAGCGAACAAGCTGGTGGCGGCTAGTCTGAATAGTATAAATATTGTTTATAATGTGAGTGTTGTCGGTTTATATAACTTTCGAAAGCTGGTTTGCAAAATCGTGTTTTGAGAAGGCGGTAATCAGAGAACAAGTGGCTTTTCTCTCCTCTATTATTTTATTAGGTAGGTGTTTTCGTTGGGCCATGGGCGTTCAAATTCCTAGTTACTGTTTTGATGGGGCGCCAAATTAACCTAGTCCAGGGCAATCAAATTCGTTGAGACGGTCCTGTTTCTGTCTATTGACACGTGCAAAAGAGTAAAGCTAATGAAAATAGGAATGACCGAAAATGCTGAACGGATGAAATTTCCTGAATCAATTTGCGAAATATTTAATTGCAGATAGCAATTCTTTAGAAGCTCAAAAAGTGGATTTTGCAATAATCCAGACGGAGTGTCACTTTGTGGCGAATTTTGTCATGGAGTGAGAGAGTGTTGTGTCAGCACGCTTTTAAAAAAATTACAATAAATTCATTTTCAATTGCATTTTTGGAAACGTCTCTTTCTGTCGAGGGATAATTCTACGCTGCAGAGCAATTCATGCTTGCGTGATTGCCAGTTTTGTGTTTAACAATTCTCATTGATTCACGTTTGATTAGTAAAATTATCTACTTGGTACCATTTTGCATTGAGGAAGGAAATATTTTAGCGAAGAAATTTCAATTAAACTACTAATGTTAATTAATTAATTAATTTTATTTAAAGATCAGTTTCAGAATTAAGTTTATAATTATTTTTTTTCAGCATTGCTAACAAAACTTTTGTAAGAAAATAAAAAAAATCTTACAATGCAGGTTAAAGGCAAGTTATTTTGCTGTGCAGCATATAAAAAACAAATTATTTGATGAATGTTATAAACTAACAAACAATTTAAACCGTAACACAGGTCTGTCAGTACTCTCATTGATTCTGCTGTGGAAGGCCAGTCCTGACAGAAATATGTCATGAGTATTCAAGAGAAACTGCTATTGATATCATAATACCTTTTTACTTTCTCGTACACCAAGTATACAAAGAGAAAGTATTGTAATCGTCAAAAAATTTCGATCTCGAGATTTTCATGAATCTCCACGTTTTAGACCTCCCTGAGTCCGAAAAACACAATTTTGGAACTATGTCTGCGAACACGATAACTCGAAAACTATTAGAGCTACGGGGATGAAATTTGGTATGTGATTTTAACACATAATTTGTATGCTTCTATCAAATTTCGGACAAAATCCGTCAACGGAAAGTCTACCTGTCTGTACGCGTTCATGTGAACACGATAACTCAAAAACTTGAATAGCTAGATGGAAAAAATTTGGTACACAGTTTTATCATCAGGAACGTAGGTCCGTACCAAATTTTCGGCCAAATCCGTCAAAGGGTTGACTGTCTGTCATTTTGTATAATCGCATACTTCTGAACACAATTCCTTAACACAATAACTTCGAGAAATGAAATTTGGTATGTGACCTTCTTACCTTAATTGTAGATTTGTGTTCGATTTTTGTGTCAACCGGTTAAAAAAAGGCGTTCAAACTGCATAATTAATTTTTTAAATCCGATTCTCAATGCGCATGCGTACTGGTAGCAATCTCTGTGCACGCGGAAGCTATTCAGCGAATGACGTCACTTTGTCCTTGAGCCTGAAAGAGTGGAACAGTGTATGATAAATGCGTTTTAATCGGCCCTCATCTATCTGAATTTGATTTTTTACCTAAATATTTTACAATCACTATAATCTGCAATGAAAACCTTCCGATAGTCATTGGATTAGGGGTACTCTCTGTCATTTTTTATAATCGTATGCTTGTGAACACGATAACTCCTTAACAGAATGACTTAGATGAATGAAATTTGGTATGTGCCTTCTAACCTTAATTGCAGATTTGTGTCCAATTTTTGTTTCAATCGGTCAGAAAAAGGCGTTCAAATTGCATATTCAATTTTCTTACCATGATTCAAGGCTATTTTGCGTCTTGGCGAGCGCTGAAGGAAATTCGTGTACAGTCGTGGTATTCTGGGTTACAGTAGGTTCGAATTTTTGATCCATGTGGGGGGAAGGGTAAATGACACCTTTTTGGGAAGTATACGAGAAAGTTTAGGGAAAGTCACTCCCGCTGGTTTGCAAAATAATGAGTTTCCTTGTGATAATTTTTTTGCTCGCTTAGGAAGGAACGTGAAAGTTGCTCCGCTATCCCTTTCACTAAAGGCTCTCCTTCAAATATTTGGTTTTCGCAGAGCCCCGCCATTTTTCTAGACAATATCTAAGCATTTTATTTTAACTACAGTGAATTTTTAGCACAATGCAATTGATTATTCTTCTCTAGATAGGTTACGCCTTAAGTCTCCATCGTTTTTAATTCGACAGAAGCCCCAGTTTAGAATACTTCAACTTTTAAAATTTTGCCGAGATGGTGAATGAAATCTGATATTTTAAACACGTTTGACACCTGCCCTTTTTAATTATTCATTTGGTACTTCTCTGCTTATCCAAAATTAACAGGAACGAGACTGGATGCTCTAATTTTATATCACGATTCAAACTTTTCTCAGAGGCCATCCCTGGTTACCTCGTTCAACGGTCGCTTTTGTTTGGCCTGCAATTTTTGTCCCATAGACATAAGGTTAAAATAATCCCTAGGAATGGCCACTCGAACCCCTCTGAGCGGCCTGGATGGTCGCCGTTCACGTTCAATGAAAACCGTTCCTTTCTTCTCTTTGACCTTTGAACTTTTATTAAGAGAAAAGAGAGGAAAGAAAGAAAAAAAAATACACGCACTCAAGAACAACACCGGAAATCAGATCGAAATGAATCATTCCCTTCTCTATGTGGTGAACGTCAACCTCTATGGGGATGGAACAAGAAAGAGTTGATTTGTGCCCTTCAAGCTCTGCTTCGAACTCTGACAAAGAAACTGCTGTTATGGGTTGCGACCATCAGCAAACGGAACTTTCAGTTCAAAAGAGATGAGGAAAAATAGATGAGATTATTGTCCATTCCTCAACAACTATGGGCGAATTGGTTAGGGATTAACCTTTTCAATAAAAAAGCAAAGTAGAAAAATGAAAAGAGGTTACCTCAGAAAAAGCTGAAATATCCAAGCAAACATAAGTTGTATCTTTTCTTCAAAAATAAAAAAGTTGTATCATTAAAATAAAAAATTGAAGAGAATAAAGTACTTTTTTCTTTAGATAATTCTCAAAATTCACTTTGTCAGAAATAACGAATTAGGACTTGTTTAAATTCTATTTTGTGCTTCCAAACGTGAAACCCCTTTAGAGCGGACAATTGTCCTTGGAACGAAGGGTGGTCGCTATAGTGAGGTTTCGCTGTACTTTATTCTAACAGGTTCTTTAAATGTTATTTCATGCATATACTAGAATCGGAAAAAAATAGCTAAAACTAAAAGAAGAAGAATAACAAAAAAACATAAAATAAACACAATGCATCTTGTACGCGCAAACGCAGCAGTTTCCATTAATGCAGTGACAATAATACAAAATTAACTAACAGAATGAAAATCCTATCATAGGACAAAATACAAAACGTTAATGTAGATACAAAACAACAGCAATAAATAATAAAATAAGAAGAATCCAGCAGAGAACTTTTCTATATATTTAGGCACCGTTTGCGAATCGGTAGCTTTGGCGGTAGTGGTGTTGTTCCCGGGGTAGAAGGTTTTCTGTCTTTTCTTTCTTCTGCTTTTTTGTTACAAAGGCATATTGTAGTATTTTGAGGAAAGTTTTTTTTTTACCTTTTCTTTCAGTTTTTGGGATAATTCAGATCACAGAGGAACCGTGTGTTTGACATTTTTAAGTCGGTTTCTCTACAGAAATTTTCCCCGATTCTGAATTTTTAGAATCCTAACGGGAGTTAGGCCTTTGAGAAAGTTCTCTACCGGATTCTTCTTCTTTTTATTATTTGTTTCTTTTGTATCTATTATAGTTTTGTTTTTTTGTCCTATGATAAGATTTTTATTCAGTTAATTTTGTATTATTTCATGGATACTATTTTCAGAACAATTTTCGTTTTTTGCACAGGTTTCTTTTATTTATTTATCCCCCACGCCGACCCACTCACCCATAGGGTGGAGTGTTTTAACGGTCGGCGGGAAAAGTGCAAAGAAAAAGTGATACGTTGTGCAAACATTCAACAAATACAATCAGTAAAAACATAACAAATACAATAAAACACATAATACAAAAATTCAAATAAAATAAAAAATAAATCAATAATAAAACACAATAAATACAATGAAATAACAAATACAGAATAAAAATACAATCCCCAAAAATAATAACTGTAATTCATTAAAAAATAAACATATATTCATACAATGTGAAATAAGTAGCATCAAATACGGATTATTCGTGTGGGAGAACCACCACCACAACAAAAAAACCCCTTCAAAGTGTAACTAAACTGATATATAAATGATAATTTAAAAAAAGAAAGTCAATATATATTTCAAAAGATTTTTTCCTTTTTCTTTTCCGAGAGGAAGTGCCCCCTAAAAAGTCTTAATCGCCATAATAATAATAATGCAAGTAAATGATAAAATTTTTTAATCTGCAGTTAAAAAATTGTAGATCTGTTTCGAAATTTCAATTGCATGAAAAAGTTTATTCAAAAGTAGAGAATTTTTAAATAAACTTTTGCATGCAACTGCAATTTCAAAACAGATCTGCAATTTTTTTAACTGCAGATTAAAAAATGTAGTTTATTGTACAGGTTGCTTTTTTTTTTACTGAAAACATTCTCTAATCTTGGTTTTTCCCTCTTCCCTTCAGAGTTCCGAAATGAAAGCAGTTTCGCTCATCGCCATTTGTCTCCTGGCTTTGGAAGCAGGGATCGCTGCGAAAGTTCAGAAGCCGCACATCGTCTTCATGATTGTCGATGATTTGGTAAGTGAACATTTGGATTTTAAGTAAAAACACCTTGCCACCATTTTCATGTTCTGCAATTCATTTTGAATCTCGCATTTTTATATGAAGCTTGTGGATCCCTTTGTAATCAATAATAATGTTTTTTGATTACAAAGGGATCTACAAGGATGGATCCAAAAAATGTTTACAAAGGTAATAAAAAATATTTATTAACATTAAGCAGAAAATACAGAAGGGAAATTAAGAGGCATACTTGCCGATCACTTTTCCACACGATCACCAAAGCTATTTAGGCATTTATCTGAACACAGGACTAACTTATTTCACCCGGTTTAGCAGAAATCACGTTCCCTGCCCATTGATCCAGTTCTCGACAACTATTTTCACATCACTCTCTGAAGAGAACCTTCTTCCTGATAAGTGTTCTTTCCAGTTCGGAAGAAGGAAATAATGACTGGGCCATCTTGAAGTTATCCGACGCAAACGCCCCGGCATGTTGAGCGATGGTGTCATCCTCCTGCATTACGGCACCCATACTGCTCGCAAAACTCAAGAATTGCTGCGAAAGCTCAAGTGGGAAGTCTCGAGTCACCACATCCCAGATTCGGCATCCAATCGGGGTTCCATACCCTTATCTGGAACAAGATTCTCTCCTGGAGCCCTAGTTTTCGTAGGGGCCTTGAGTTTTGCGAACAATATGGGTATGTTATGCAGGAGGATGACACTCTCACTCAACATGCCAGGGCGTTTGCGTCGGATAACTTCACGATGGCCCAATGATTATTTCCTTCTTCCGAACTGGAAGGAACACTCATCTGTGGAACACGGTTCACTTCAGAGAGTGATGTGAGAACAGTTGTCGAGAACTGGATCAATGGGCAGGGAACGTGATTTCTGCTAAGCCGGGTGAAACAAGTTGGTCCTGCGTTCATATAAATGCCTAAATAGCTTTGATGATCGTGTGGAAAAGTGATCGGCAAGTTTGCCTCTTAAATTCCCTTTTGTATTTTCTATTTAATGTTAACAAAAATTTTTTATTACCTTTGTGAACATTTTTTGGATCCATCCTCGTAGTTTAATCTTTGTAAATAAAACTGAAACCCCAATTTTTTTTGTGTACGCTATGGAATTCTAAACTATCGCATAGATTTTCTTTAAATTTTTATAACAAATGCACTTAAGCGTTAAAGAGATTTTAGTGAAGGTTTCATGGTAACTAATTGAATAGGTCATTTTTTATTAATTAAAAACTATGAATTCATCGCACATGCGCAGCGTTGCGCAAGCAAACAACATGACGGCACTCAAGATTTGTTTAGTAAACGTAGTTTAAAATAGCCAAAACATGCGAAGTAGAGATTTTTAACTTATTAGAAACTTTTACCAAATTGATATTGAAAAATGTTCTTATTGACTTGAAAGAAACTACTTTTTCGTTTCCTGTTACAGAAAAACTGGTTCAAAACTTGATTTCTTGCTTTTAACTATCGATGGTTTAGTTTAGTTATATTTACGTCCCGCTTTGAAGCAAAACGAGGCTGTTTTACGACGGACCTCGTCATTTTGAACCGCGGTCAGATGATGAGGACGATACCTGAGCTGACGTCCCCCTCTCCAAACTTCCGCTCTACACCAGCATGAGGACATTTGGCCACTACGTATGATTTAGCTTGCAACAGGCCCCATACTCGGTGGTTCTTCGGTGGAATAGGGTTTCGGACCTGGCACCCTCCGGTCGGAGGCTTCCCGGTTCGAGACGCGAATCCGTCTAAGAACCGCAGTGTAAGCAGGCCCTGTGCACGTTAAATCCGTCGAGACTAAATGTTCTCCCACTGATGAGGTGTAGAAGTTTCCAGGGGGGGTCAGGTGTCGTTCTCATCATCTGACCATGGCTCAAAATTACACGATTAGCTCCAAAATAGCCCTTGTATTGTTTTAAAACGGAACACAAATATAACTAAACTAAACGTAGAACTATTAACTTCTAAAACTTCAGTGCAATCCATTGGCGGTTTGCCCACTACGGCTGTAGCCCCCCCACCGAAAGCTTGTTTTTTCTTAAAAAAACAAACAACCTTATTTGGTTATGTTTCCACACTGAAAGAAATTCGATCAATAATGAAAATGGAGAAAACAAATAATGAAAACGAAGAAATAAACGCGCAGGCAATGAATCGGTCGAGGTTTGACTCACGGCCAACTGTGGGCTGCTCCTTTCTTCCCCTTCCACATAGGGATGGGAAAGACCTATCGGTTTAAACCGAAAACCGTTTTTTTTTGTTTCGGTTAACCGGTTTTTTTTCGGTCATTTTTACTTTGTCGTATACGAAGTATACGAAGAGAAAGTATTTTAATCGTCAAAAAATTCGAACTCGAGATGTTGACGAATCTCCATGTTCTAGACCTCCCCGAGTCCGAAAAACGCAATTTTGGAATTACGTCTGTCTTTGAACACGATAACTCGAAAACTATTAGAGCTACGGGGATGAAATTTGGTATGTGATCTTGAAACATAATTTATAGGTTTCTTTTTTGGACGAAATCCTTCAAAGGGAAGTCTGTCTGTCTGTATGTCCGAAGTCATGCGAACACTATAACTGAAAAACTTGAATAGCTAGATGTATAAAATTTGGTACACAGTTTTATTGTCATGAATGTAGGTCCATATAAAATTTTGGGCCAAATCCGTCAACGGGTTGACTGTCTGTCGGTCTGTATCTGTCACATACTTGTAAAAATTATATCACCTACATCCTTTAGCCTAGATAAATAAAAATTGGTATGACGGTTGCTAACATTAATTATAGATCTGTTCCCAAATTTCGTTCGAATCGGTTAAAAAAGGAGTTCAAGTTGCATATTCAATTTTTTTAAATCCGATTCTCCATGCACATACGTACTGGTAGAAATCTCTGTGCGCGCGGTAGGATTACGTCACCTTGTCCTTGAGCCGGCAAGAGTGGAAGCAGTCTGTGTTTTTATCGGCACGCATCTCTTTGAATATGATTCTTCACCTAAATATTTTACAATCACTATAATCTACAATGAAAAATCTTCTGCTAGTCATTGAATTCTGAGTTGCAGGAGGTTGGAATTTGTGGGGGGAGGGGAAACATCACCTTTTTGGGGAAGTATACGAGAAAGTTTAGGGGAGAACACTCCTCTCAACTTAACCGGTCTTAACCGGTTATTTGTTGTAATCTATCACACTCGTTTTCTTTTGTTAGAGGTCACCCATTGAAAAAAATACGTCGATAATTTTCTAAAATACAATTCAGATAATTACAATTAAAAATTTTGGCCTATATAGTTTTTAAACAGTTTTTTTAAAAAATTCTATTTTAATTGCATTATTTGAGGGTTTTCTTTTGCCGCACTGTTTGTTTCTGAGCTGACGACCCGCAACCATTTGAGGTTCTCTCTCTCTCTTTCAGGGCTGGAACGACGTCAGTTTCCACGGATCGAAGCAGATTCCGACGCCGAACATCGACGCCATCGCGAGAGACGGCATCATCCTCAACAACTACTACGTCGCCCCCACCTGCTCGCCCTCCAGGGGGTCGCTGATGACGGGGAAATACCCTCTCCGTCTGGGTAAGATTCTCATTCCATGGAGCGATGCAAACGTCCACGAACAGCATTGCTCCCGAAAGAATCTAAGGCTGGGCATTCACGATAACATTGCACCACTCCATTTGCCCCAAAGAGCGGGCTTTCCCCACCCATTCCAGTCGATAGATTAGACAGGTCATTCACGGAGGCTCCAAAGTTTGCTTTCAGAACCCTTGTTTGAGAAGGTTCGAAGTCCCAGATTTACTCCCACGCACACACGGGGGATTCATCGGCGCCTCGAAGAATCAGAGTTCACTTTTCACTGTCTCGTATACGAAGTATACAAAGAGAAAGTATTGTAGTCGTCGAAAAAATTCGAACTCGAGATTTTGACGAATCTCCCCGTTTTAGACCTTCCTAAGTCCGGAAAACACAATTTGGGGATTATGTCTGTCTGTCTCTGAACTCGAAAACTATTAGAGATACAGAGATGAAATGTGGTATGTGATCTTTACACATAATTTGTAGGTTTCTATCAAATTTTGGACAAAATCCGTCAACGGAAAGTCTGTTTGTTTGTCCGCGTTCATGTGAACACTATACCTCAAAATCAAAAACTTAAAAAGCTAGCTGGATAAAATTTGGCACACAGTTTTATCATCGAGAATGTAGTCCGTATAAAATATTGGGCCAAATCCGTCAAAGGGTTGACTGTCTGTCCGTAATTGCATAATTTTGAACGCCATAACTACTAAATACAACTATTTAGACAAATGAAATTTGGTATGTGATCTTCTAACCATAATGGCAGATCTGCATCCAATTTTCATTTCAATCGGATAAAAAAAAGGCGTTCAAATTGCTTATTAGATTTTCTTTATCTAACAAGATCAAATTGCGAATTGGCGCTAATCGTGACCTTCGAAATCGCTCTGTTACAAATACCCTCCTTTACTTACGCGCGCACCAAAAGAAACTTTTGGATAATCGTGGCATTCTGGGTTAGAGAAGGTTCGCAATTGTTTATTCGCATTGCGGGAGGAACGGGAAATGACACCTTTTGGGTAAGTATACGAGAAAGTTTAAGGGAGACCACTCTCGCTTTCTTCAATGACATACAAAACAATTTAAAGTACGAAAGAAGTTTTCAATCACATAATATTGATTTCATTACATTTGTAAGAATACTAATTTGATTTCAGGGTAAATATTTTTGGCAATTTTATCGAAATTCAAGAGCATATTAACGTGCAATAGAACGTCACTTTTATTTCTTCATTTATAATGAAATTTTCACTTAGACATTTGCAGTTATAAACTAAGTACATCATTTCCCAAAATTAGAAAAAAAACACTACTTAATCATTCTTATGATAGAATTCAATTTCTAAAACTCCTCTATCATTATTTTAATTCCGTGTTAATTTTCCGATTTCTCATGTATTGAACCGGGTTTTTTTTTGGTGTTTTTACATGGGGTGTGTTCAATTTTTGAGTTCTGCAATTGATTTTTATCTGTCGTGTGCATATTTTCTTCAAACTTTTAAACTCCTAATGTGTTTCTAAGGATTTGGTGCTTGTGTATACTTAACTTTTTAATCTTTTCTTTTTTGAAATGATCTTTTGATTTAATGTTTTAAATTTTTAAAAAAAATCGTTAATGTGTTTTTATGACAGAATACGATTTTTAGAATCCTAGTGTGTCTTTTAAAGCTTTTGTGATGGCGTATTTTCTTTCTAAATTATTTATTCGTTTGCAAAATTGTTATGGTTTTGTGTTTTGAACTTTTATATTCTCTGTCTTCAACTTTTTATTTTCTAATGAGTTTTTTAATATGATTCACTCATTGTGGCTTTTGTTCTTTGTGTGTTTGTTGTTCATTGCGCTCTTTAATGGGGTTCTCTCTGTAGTGTACTTTTCTTTAAATAAATAAATCATCAGCTCCCCTTCTTTTCTAACTGACCTGCTGCAATGTGTTGTTCCAGGTTTCCAGCACGAGGTGATCGTCGCCAACTCTCCGTGGGGTTTGCCGCTGGAAGAGAAAATTTTGCCGCAATACATGAAGTCTCTGAACTACGTCACCCGTGGCGTTGGAAAAGTGGGTACATTATCAATTTAAAGACTCATCTATTGTTTTTTAAAGAAAATGTAACGAATTAAAAGGCTCTTGCCAACTGTGCTGATATATGTTTACAGATATCTTACAATTAAACTCTAGATGTAAACTCTAAAAAATATAAGATTGTGAATTTTTTAAAAATAGAGTTCCACGCATTCCCACCTAACCGACAGGGAGTTCGGGGTATACTGTGGTGATAAAGATAAAATTATAATACGAGAGGATTTTCAAATACGAAAGTTGGATTTGCTGAAAAGACTTATTCTTGATCACTGGTTGATAGATGCTAAAAAATTTCAAATTCCTAAAAGCTGATTAAATATGGCGGATTATCCCCAAACGGGTGGGGGTGGGGAACACGAGTACTGGTACGAGAAGCCGCTGGATGTGGGGGGCTGAGTAATGGTGTGGGGGGGCTGAGTTAGCCAGTGGCGTAGCGATGGTAAATGACACCCGGGGCGTAATATGATTTTTTCGCCCCTTCCAATAATCGTCAATGGTTTAGCAGGTGTAAATGGAGCTCGGGTCATGACATTATCTTTTTGCCCCTAATGATATTTCACTTGAAAAAGTGACATAAACGCACTAAATGTTTCTAAGACTTGCGCCCGGTCGCTACGTCACTGGAGTGACCCCCACTCCGATGACGGAATCTACCTCCTGTAGGAGGGGTTGGGCTGTGAGCCACCACCCTCAGTTTCCGATGAACGTCGTGACGATTATCATTCAGCTTTCGCCGGATGCCTGGGCAAGGCTGGGGCAACTCTACGACTGGTTCTGGCGGATGAAGATAATCTTTATATTTCTACAGGGTGTTCCGAAATTCCACCGACAAACTTCTAGGGGGGATCGTACACATCAAGACAAACAGACTTTGCATTCAAACATGGGGTAGCAAACGCAAAGGTCGACCGCTAGAGGGGGCTCATTGCCAGCGAATTAAATAAGAGATAAGGGAATATAAGATAAAGTATGCAACTCAGTTTCTTTGGAATACAAATTCACAACAGAACAACAACACAATCGCACAAATAACAACATCCGAAAACATCCATAACACTTACTTTATGTTATTTCGAAGGTTTGTTGTTGATATGGCGTCCTAATGTATTGTATTGTATCTCATGTTGCGTACGACTTTCAGTGTTGTTATTCAGTGTTCAACAGTGCATGTAACTGTGATGTTGCGCTGTCGTGAATTTGGATTCCATTAAACCTGTGCTGTATACTTTACCTGTTCCTTTTCTTTTCCTTAATGCACTGGCAAAGAGCCTCCTGTAGTGCTCATCCTTTGCGTTTGCGACCCCATGTTCTATTGTGAAAGTTGTTTGTCTTGACCTTTTACAATCAGCCCTAGAAGTTTGTCGGTGGAATTTCAGAACACCTTGTATATACAGTTGTATTGCACTCTGAAAGTCAGCAGTAATGAATATTTTTCCAAAGCAGTAAGAGAGCTTTACGATGACTACTTGATTTTCGAAATATAATCATTTAAAAATCAGATAATTAAAGATTGCTTTCTAGTGAAATTGGCTGAATTAGTTGCCACGATCTCTCATCAGCTCTCCTCTTGAGCTCAATCAAGTGTTATTCTGTACCAGTTGCTGTCTTTAGTGTGTTTGTAAGTGAAATAGATAATGTTTAATTCGGCTGGTGACTTTTCAGTGGCATCTGGGATTTTTCAAAGAGGACTATCTTCCCATGAAGAGGGGCTTCGATTCCTTCTTCGGATACTGGAATGGAGTCGAGGATTATTTCACCCATTTTTCTGATGTGGTAAGTACTAGTTCATTTTTGAGTGTGGATAGAGAAAATTGCGGTGTTCTATCGCCATTTGCGAATGCTTTTAAACTGTTATCCAAAAACTCTTCCATCTCATTTTTATAGATTTCGCTTTAAAAATCCGCTTTTTCAAAGTATAAAAATATAAATACGAATTGAGGGAATTTTTAATAGTGAAAGTGTTGAAAATACAAAAATAACAAAAAACGATAAGAAGTAAGAATCCGGTGGATGACGTCGTCAGAGGCCATTCATCTGTGCAGATTCGAAACCAGAATAGGTTTTCTGTAGAGGAAAAAGACTTTAAGGTCTGAATTTAATATGAATTTCCTCTAAGGTCTGAACCTATCCCGGAATATATTGGAAAGAAAAACATTTATCCACAAAGAAGAAATTAAAAACAGTCTGTTAAGCAAAGTATAAAAAGAAGGGCTTAAAATCTTGCATCTTACTAAATCTGTGGAGTGGAACAGAAGACAGCACGCCGTTACAAAAGTCAACTTAATAAATAGGTGTGCGCACCTATCTCCATCTAGTGAGGGATACACTAACTAAAAACTAGATAATTTTTTTGTTGATTTTTCATAAATTTTTTTTGAGGTTTTTATTTTGTTTTTCAGGATTTTTAGCATCTTTAAGTATCTTTATCAAAGTATCCTATTGGTGTCGCCAAAAAATTGATTTTTCAATTTTATCCTCATAAAAGTGGGAACATTTTGCCAATTCCGGAAATGTACAATATGTATTGGTTTGAAAAGCCGAAAGCTAATTAATTAACTTTTAAAATGGAAACAAAATTAGACCATATGAAAAAAATGAACTTTTTTTTTTGCAATTTTCTCCAAAAGTTTCTTTAAAATAAAATTTTTTCACAAATAAATACCTTTTTATTGCATTCGTATGAAAATACATTGCAATATTTATACTTATTGCGCATCTATAAAATCTATTTTTATTTATTTCTGGCAGGAGCATATATTTAGATGCTACTCATAATGAAAAATATAATGTATTTTTCAGATTTTAAAGTTATATGACATTTAATATTTTAAAACCAAAATAAGTGTAATAATTAAACTTTTACTCACATATTATGGCAATTTTGAACTGAATTTATTCAGAATTTGTTTTTTCTCAGTGTATAGATTAATGGCTAGGAACTTCAAAATGATCGCATCAGAGATTTACGGTTTGCTATCAAATAACCGATAGATAAAAATATCAATGCTGCTTTATAATAAAAACAGCTCATTCTTTGTATATATATTATAAATTTTACATCAGATATACAGGGAATTGTGGGACACATTTCAAAAATTAATAAAAAACCTAATAATATTACAACTACGGTTTTTTAAAATGAGAGCGCATTTCAAAAAATGTTTTTTTTTCAGAGAGGAAACGCGCTGTTACGGAGGTCTAGCTGGACGTAAATTATTGGACGTCTACCATTTTTGAGAGCTATTATCTGCGAAAATATTAAAGCTAGAAGAAAAATAAAAGCGTGTATTTGTAAGGAATTTTACGCTCTTTAATTTGCTAATTCACATGTAGTGTAAAAACTGGAAATTATTTGAGATATTCAAGAAAAACTAAAAAAAGGAAACCAGAAAACACGCATCGGCTTCTGCCGATCGGTAGCCATTGCGTACGGAATTCTCTCGCTGTAGCAAATTTAGAACTCCGTAACGCTGCGTTACCTATCTGAAAAAACTTTTTTATTTGCTCTCTAATTTAAAAAAAAACGTAGTTTTAACATTGTTAGGTTTTTTTTTATTAATTTTTGAAATATGTCCCACGATTCTCAGATACCC
>BGPR01029924.1:0-18980 GCA_013235015.1 Araneus ventricosus
TATTCAGTTTCGTTCACTGAACGACAAAGCAAAGCACAAAACATCCTCCATTGTATAAGTATTCAAGACACCGTGTGTGCATTCACCTCAACGCAACATCAGCTAATTTCATGAAGCCATTTGCCCACACTTTGACTGCCAATGTAGAAGGCCTTCATATCTGCCGGCCTAATGCCGGCCATTTACTTCACAGATAAACTGGATATTTTGGAACGCGCGAAGGAAAAAGCCAATCAAATCTATGTAGATCAGCCAAATGGCTTGTGGTTGATGGAATTCCATTTAGACTGAAATCGGAGCGAAAACACTGGAGTTTAAAGTCTCGCTTCAGAGGGACCTTGAAAGAGGCCAGCGAAAAGAACAATGCCTTGCATGAAACCTCGCTTCGAGCATAGCATAAATTAAAATCTGCTGACTGGGGAAAATCGAAGAGCGATTGACAAGCAACTGTAGAGAGGGAAAGAAGATCTCTCCCCTACCTTCGTTGAGAGTTAGCGTGCTTTTAAATACAAGTGAATTGCGTGCCTACATTTCTCGATTAAAATGGGTGAAAAACACCGGGCTTAGGACAAATAGCACGGTTATATTTCAAGTGAATGGCCGGCTTAAGGTGTTTCTAGAGCTCGCATACTGTCTGTGAAGCATGCGAAAACCGTTACGCACAGAAAGCAACGTTCCATTGGACCTAAAAGTACCAAATTTAGCATGTAATTACTTCTTCGGTAGTTAGATGCTTACTAAGAAAGGGTGTTTCAAAATTTTAATTGGAGTTTTACTTAATAAAAAATTAATCGAAATTTTTACGTTCTTCCTCAATAACTCCGGAGCTTATTATAGCGCAAAAACTATTTTTATATCCCTTTCAAATTTTATAAAATAAGCTTTTCATTAGCACCAATTTCATTTCAGTATAATTTTTTCTCTAATTTTAGTAAATTTTTCGAAATTAATTTTAAGCACAATTCATAACAATGCTTTTCATTGTTGTTAAGAAATTCAAACCAATTTTACTGTCTCGTGAAATTTTCAGTTGCCTGCTTTGCCAGTTTTAACGTTTTGAAAAAAAAAATGCTTTATTAGGACATTAATTCCAAAGCAGAACTTTCGCTTTTATTAACATGATAATGTTTCTAAACTGACATTATTTGTATACATCGCGTGATGTAAAAGTCGTAGCGCACGAAAGACAATGGCTGATACAATCAAGCCAGTCGAAGAGAAGACAAATCAATCCCACAAGATTGCCATGCTATAATGTTTCGGATTTGAGGTTCAAAATTTACGGAGAGTTTCTCTCTCTCTCTGATAATGTAATTCATAAAAGTTAGAAACAACACGCTTTGCATCCGAGTTGAACTGACGCAGCACCGAATCAAACTCTTCCCCGATGAGAACTGGTGAAGTTTTCTAACAGAAAAACAATACAAGAGTAATTATGGTTGAATATACAGGAGGCACACATATGAAGTGACACATTTCAAAAATTAATTTTAAAAAGCTAGAAATGTTGGAACTACGAATTTTTTTAAAAAATGAGAGCGCATCTCAAAAAGTTTTTTTCAGTTAGGTAACATGCCATTTCAGTGATCTAGGGGATCGTAAATTACTGTAAATCAAAACTTTGTTTAGAGCCATTATCTGAGAAAATATTGAAAATGGGAGAAAAATAAGCATGTATTTGTAGGGAATTTTACGCTCTTGAATTTGTTAATTCAAAAGGAGTGTGAAAACTGAAGAGTTTTCGTGATGTTCAAGAAAAACTGAAAAAAAGAAACCAGAAAACACGCATCGGATTCTGCTGATCGATAGCCATTGCGTACAGAATTTTCTCGCTGTAACAAATTTAGAACGGAGTAACGCCGCGTTACCTATCTGAGAAAAAAACTTTGTGAGATGCGCTCTTATTTAAAAAAAACGTAGTTCCAGCATTTTTATTTTTTTATTATTTTTAATTTTTGAAATGTGTTACTTCATTTGTGTACAACCTGTATAGTCGGAGTTCTGGATTTTTTATTTTCTCTAATCCGAAAATGCTGCATTTTCTTAACAGTCTCAATTTTTAAAAATAATTTTGTTTAATACTTATCTGTAAATGTTTCATACAGTTAAAAAAATCTTCTGAAGATTAACAAGATTTTTAAAAGCTAAAGAGTATATTAAAAAAATAGTTTCTGAAGAGCTCTCTTCTCTGATCTTTTTATGTTAATAGAATATTACTACTATGAATAGGAACTACATACTTCATTTTACTTTCTTTATTAAATAGTGGAATTTTTCTTTTGTTTACCTGGAACTAATGAATATAAAATAGAGTATTCTTTTTTCAATTCCTACTATTAGTTCACACTCTCCCTATATCCTGTTCAAATTTTGCAATCGATTTTAAACTAACTTCCCAATGAGCTGGAGACTTGAAATTTTAAATATAGCTCAGAACTAGATGACAATGAAATATTAATTCGCTTTCTTGTCTGTCTGTCTGTTTGTCTGTCATTTCATATTTTGCATGACGCATGCGCAGTACGTTTTTCATTATATCTCGAAAACTATTAAAATTACAGACTTGGTTCTTGGGTATATGGATGGCCCATGGGATCATCAAAGCACCCCCATATTTTAGCCATATCTTTGCGCATGCGCAGTATGTTTTTCATTATATCTCGAAAACTATTAACATTACAGACTTGGTTCCTGGATATATGGATGGCCCATGGGATCATCGAAGCACCTCCATATTTCAGCCATATCTTTGCGCATGCGCAGTACATTTTTCATTATATCTCGAATCACCTAAGTAGGAATTGACTTTCATTTTTTTATATATATATATTACTTGTTCATGAGTAATTTCATGGCAAATGATAAAAACCACAGCTCCGTGTAAAAATATTAAAGGCTAAACAGTAAGAGTTATCTAGATAACTTTTATTACGAAACTGCGTTGGATTCTACAAAGTTCTATAAATGGCATAATTGAAAGAATTACGCGATGAATGCAACTAGTGTGGATGAATCAATCTGAAAGCAAAGCAATTATAATTTTTATTCCTATTTCCTTAATCTCTTCTGGCTTTTTTCTTGCAAATTGTTTGATAACTTACTTTTTCTTTTTTCTTATTATTTTCTTTTCGTTTCTTCAAACAAATGACTGTTGGCCACCCCTGTACCCGCCACTCCAAATATTATATTCTCCCTGAAGTTCCACCTATTATATTCTCCCTGAAGTTTCACCTTATTATATTCTCCCTGAAGTTCCACCTTATTATATTCTCCCTGAAGTTTCACCTTATTATATTCTCCCTGAAGTTCCACCTTATTATATTCTCCCTGAAGTTCCACCTTATTATATTCTCCCTGAAGTTTCACCTTATTATATTCTCCCTGAAGTTCCACCTTATTATATTCTCCCTGAAGTTCCACCTTATTATATTCTCCCTGAAGTTTCACCTTATTATATTCTCCCTGAAGTTCCACCTTATTATATTCTGTTCAGAAAATCCAGTCACCTCAGTTATGGATCATATTACAAGTTTTTACGTTTTTTCCTCACAAAAATTGTGATCAGCAGCCACCCTCCTGAAACCTTTCTTCGATTGCACCAATTAGATGACCCCCTTTTTCCATCACTTAATCTTCACCTTCGCGCAAGAATCATGTATCTGGCGTAATGACATTGTTAATGACTTCCATGCCGATAACTTCTGGAACGCCATCTTCGTCTTTTCCAACGGACTCCGACGTTCTCTGTTTTTAATTTGTATCTAGCAGCGCCGCTACAGCACTTAAGAGAGACAAAAATAATAAAAACCGGATTGCCTTTCGGCATACCATCTGGTATTCAATTTGAACTGGCTCGGAAACCTAATAAAAAATGGCTGACTTATGTCTTTCTTCCATGCGAAAGACAATTAGATGATGGGAGACACAAATTAAGCTGAATTATTAACAGAATTCTTGGAATTCTTCGGATAATGATAAGGAATTCTTTGTAAATTATCTATAATTCTTTTTTTTTAGTCCGCAATGAACTAAAAACGTTCTGTTTGAGAAAAAAAATGAATAATGATAGTCGTAAACTTCAAAAAGTATCCAATTTTTTGTAGACCAACGTTATAAAAAAAAATCGCTTTCTCATTCTTTACAATCTTATTTAAAACAATAGGTTTGTTCCATGTTTCAAGTACTCAAAACTCACGAATCATTCTCAACAATCACAATAAACCGTAGGAATGCTATCTATAACAATAAAAATACATGAAAGATTAAGTAAATCATTTGCAATGGCGTATTAACTTACATGATGTATATAAAGAATAAAATCGATTGCAACGTCATAATTAAATCGTGTAATAAAAATGAACAAAAAATCATTTATAATGACTTTATCAATTTCCTTATCGTTTAATAATGAAATACTTTATATTTTAGTCAGTTCAATTAAGCTTCAGAAATGAGCTGAATAAGAATGGTTATAATCGTAAATTTCAAAAAGCAGCCGATTTTTTGTAGTCCAACGTTGTAAAAAAATTCAGTTTCTCATTTTTTACAATCTCATTTAAAACAATAGGTTTGCTCCATGTTTAGAGTACTCAAAACTCACGAATCATTCTCAACAATCACAATAAACCGTAGGAATGCTCTCTGTAACAATAAAAATACATAAAAAAAATTAAGTAAATCATTTGAAATGGCGTTTTAACTTGCATGTTGTGTATAAAGAATAAAATCGATTGCAACGTCATAATTAAATCGTGTAATAAAAATGAACAAAAAATCATTTATAATAGCTTTATCAATGTTCATATCGTTTAATAATGAAATACTTTATATTTTACTCAGTTCAATCAAGTTTCAGAAATGAGCTGAATAAGAGTGGTTATAATCGTAAATTTTAAAAAGTATCCGAATTTTTGTAATCTCACAGTATAAAAAATTAAAGAACTGCTTTATAATCTGCTCGTTAATCACATTAACGACAGTCATGAGAGATTTTCGAATACTGTTGCCCTATTTATACCAGTCTCACTTCATATGAAGACCACCTGTAAGGCACAGCCTTCGTATATCTTGAAGAAATAGTTCGATCAGCATGCGCTCGTAGCATTCTTTGGGTAAGATTGCCCTCTGGTTTCCTCAAAGTCCTAATTTCACACAAAATTTTCACAAAATCCAAATTGGTGCAAAGTTATAAGAACATTTTTAAATAATTTTCCCATCACTGGTCTGAGAAATCAAATGCTAGGTTTATCCTTGAACCCCATTTTAAGTAAATGTTTTTTACAAAAAAAAAAAAAAAGGATTGTAGTGGAGAAGGAACGTTGTCCGGATCTGTTATTTTTTTTTTTTTTTTTTTCCCCAAGAGAAATAAATAATAAAAATTGTGAAAACGTCCTTAAAACAGCTCGATTTTCGTCAGACAGGTTAGAACGTTCTGGCTCTGCTTATTTTGTGACTACACCACAGAAAAATTGAAAAAGAAAGAAATATGAAAAACTCTAACAACGTTGAATTGCTCTGAATTGAGCGAGATTTTTATTTTCTTAAAAAGTACACTAAAGCTAAATTTAACCTTAAACACTCAACATTTTGTAGAAGGCGAATTAAATTAAATTTGTTATATATTTTATTTAAATTTCCCCCAAAAAAGTTATTTTATTAACATTTTCACTTAAAAGGTACATTTAAGTTTTAACTTTTTTTCTTCATTTTATTCTTACACACAGTGTTCCGTAAAAGACAAATCGGACGATTTTTTTTTATATATAAATTTTCTCACAAATCATCTTGTATTTATTTGAAAAGCACTCTAAACCTAAATGTTAATCTTAAGCCTCATTTTCCAATTCTGCACAATGTATCGTAAAACAGAAATAAAACGAACAGTTCGAAAAAAAAATTATCAATTTTTCCCACCACTTTTCTGAGAACCACCTTCACCTGAAAAGCTCGATTCTCCGCCCGTTCCTTTTCGTTTTCTTCCCTCCATAAGCAGCCCCGAATCTCACGAGAATGACCCACAAGTCAACAGTGGAAGAAACATTTTAATTGGGCAAGGTTACTGTTTTTCAGACTCACCCTCCCTCTCGATCGCAGATAACTATCTTCATGCTCTGCTGACGGAGAGCGACAGTTTTCCCAGACACCCTCTGGTAGATAGTGAAGGGGGGAAAAATGTCCTGTGTAGATAGGAACAGAATATGAGAACGCTTTGATCGATACGATTTCGTATTTTTGGGGATTTCTATGGACAGAAATGGTGTAGCAAAAACTGAACATGAAGAATTAAGTCCTAACAGTTTTCCAGTGGCGTAGCGATCGGGGGAGCAAGGGGATATAGATGTCCCGGGTGCTTATTTTATGGGGCGCTATGGAGTCAAAACATAATTGCGTTTATGCCATTTTTAAAGCAAAATATAATGGAGTGGCAAAAAATAATACCATACCCCTCTGGCGCCACCTACCCATGTTAAGCCACTGATAACGACTTGGATAAAAAAAAAATCATAATATTTTCCGGGCGCCACTTACTCTCGCTACGCCACTGGCCTTGGTGACAAAACATTAATCCGTTTATGACAATTTTTTCATTTATGTCATTTCAAATTTATGACATATTTCTGAGATATTTTTAATACCATACCCCTCGCGCTCCACTTACCCTTGTTAGGCCACTGATAACGACTAGGATAATAAAAAAAATCATAATATTTTCCGGGCGCCACTTACAATCGCTACGCCACTGGCCTTGGTGACAAAACATTAATGCGTTTATGAAATTTTTTTAAATTTATGACATTTCAGTCAAATACAATGAGGGGCGCAAAAATAACATGCCCTGGGCGCCATTTTCACAAACTAATTCGATGATGACGAGGGGGGGGGGCGAAAAAATCACATTAAAACCGGGACGCACCTTACCCTTGCTACGCCACTGCAGTTTTCCTGTTTACAAATTTGCATTTTAATATGATAAAGTTTATAGGCTGGCAAACCATATGTAAATTGTGACATGCTTGATGTAAAAACCGTTCAAAACACTCTACAGTGCAGAACGCCGGACCTAGAGCTTCCAAATTTGGTTCGTTGTTAGTTCTTGGGTATTAGGTGCTCACTGTAAGAAAAGGTTTTTCAAAATTTGAATTAGATCTTTAATTAATTAAAAAAGTCGACATTTTAGTGTCTTCCCTCAGAAACTTCGGAGCATATTATTTTACAAAAATTGCTGTTACAGCACTTGAAAAATTCAAAAACTTAGCTTTCCCGTGATACCAACATTATTTCCGAACAGTTATTTCTATAATTTTTAAAAATATTTTCAAGTATATTTTACAACAATTCTTTTCATTATTTCAGTTACTGCATTTATACGCATGCGCATTGCAACGATATTAAATATAAGTTTTGTGAGCATGTTGTTTGTTGCTATAATTAAAAGTAAACTTTTAAAAATAATGTAAAGACAGACAAATCAAACCTAAAACCTTATGCTACGATACTTCGGATTAGAAATTGGAATATCCCTTCGGTTTTTTTTTTCTTTTCTTTTTTAATGGGCGAGGTTTGTTTAAAAGTGAAAACAGTTTTGGTATTAAAAACCCACATGAACTTTAACTAAATAATATTATTATTAATTATGAAAGAGTATACCTAAAAAAATTTTTTTCGATGAAATGAATAACTAAGATACCCTTAAAGTCTATTTTTATAAAGTAGAAGAAATTTAGAAAAGAATCCGTTCTTACAAAGGTCACCTGCAGGCGGGGATTCAAAAATGGGACTTTCTTCTGTGAGAGGCCTGACTTTAGTCCGAAAAATTGACCTCTAGTGACCCGAAAAATCCCAAAAGAAATGAAAGACAATGGAAGAACTACTCGCAAATAAAACTCCGACACAACAAAAAAATATTACTTTTCTATAAAATTTCCGCTATCATTAAGGAAGTTTTCATAATAACTCGTAAACAATTTTTCCATTCCATTCTCAAACAACAGCCGGGACATCGAAAAATAACTGGTGTTCCAGTAAAGGTAACGTTTCTTTTAGAGCTTAATAACAGCTGCTGTTGAGACGGTGGTCTCCGACTCCAACCAAAATGCAAATGGTCATATATGAATTTCAACGCCTTGAAAGATTAGAACTTCAAAGCCACCGTTTCAAAAAGAAAATTTGTCTCAGAGGCGTAGCGAAAATAAGTGGCGCCCGGATCATAATAGGATTTTTTCGCCCCCAATTATCATCAGTGGTTTAACTTGAGTAAATGGCGCCAGTGACAAGGATTTTTTCGCCCCTTAAACGTGACATAAATGCATTAACATTTAGTCAGCATGGCCAGTAGCCGGTGTAAATGGCGCCCAGGTCATATTATGATTTTTTTTTTACCCCAATCGTCATCAGTGGCTTAGCACACAGAACATGGTATTACTTTTAAGCTCCCTCATCAGATTTGCATTATGGCATAATGGCATTTTGGCTTCATGGCGGCTCCTATATTTGGCACCCGATGCATCTATACCCCTTTGTCCCCTCCCCCGTCGCTAGGCCACTGTACTGTCTTCTAGAATATCTTCTGGGATTATTGGCCCAGCGAGGGGTGGGCAAGGTGGTATAGATCACAGAAAAAGAGTACCAGAGGTCTCACTCCGGAGTTTGGTTAACTATCGCAGTGCCACCTACGTTGGACAGTCTTTGTGAGAGAACTACAAACCATAACACGACGCCATATTATATATCGAACAAAAAGCCGCCATGTTGGATTGCCGGTTTAATTCTTGCTGCTCCTTGTCAAATTTCCTAGATTATTAATTATAATCGATTTTTTTATTTTGAATTAGGCCCAATACTTTATTTAGAATCGATATTAGTGACCATTCCAGTTTTTTCTACAGAGTAGACTACTTTCCTATTCAAGATTCCTGGAGATGAGAAAGGTAAGTTTAAAATGGGTTTCAAAATTTTTATGAGAGGTTATTTAAATAACTGAAAAATTTCCAATATTTAAGATACTTAATCTCACTTTTTGTATATAAAATAATGAAATTTTGTTTCATTTTTGTGCAATTACTGGAAGCATATTAAAATGCCTATCGTATGGAATAATCTCACAAAAATGTGCATGAATTCTTTAAAATTTTAGTAGTGCTGTATTTTGAAAGATTTCTTTTTCTTTCTCTGTAGTATAGATGCCCCCTGCGTCGGTTAGCCTCGGTCCCACGACCAGATTTTCTCCGAGCCACTCGCGTCATAGGGGGTTTATTGCCAGTTGGAATTCGATCGGATGGACCGTTCTCGTGATTTGGTCAATCACGAATACCCTTCAGTGAACCGCTTTTTTCCAAGTCCTTCCCTAAAGTCATCAGCGGTTTTTTTTTCTAAAAAAATACAATTATAAGATTATTATCATTGTTCTATAGTGTTATATTACTGCAAAGTTATAAATATCATTTTTAAAAAGCGGTAAAATGATCATGAACATTGATATAAATTAAATTATTGTTATTCATATTTATGATGCAATGATTTAAGTTCAGTATTGTGTCCCCACAAAACCCATAAACTTTTATTACTATTATTTTTACTCCATTTGATTGTATGTTTACGAACCTTTTTAAAACATATTTGCTTTTGGCTCTGCGTGAACTAGAAGAAGGCATTTAAATGGACAGAATCTTTTCAAAAAAATTTTTAACTGCATTTTTAAGGGAATTTGTAAAGTTGGTTTAAAATTTAATGAACAATTTCTTTAAATAATTCTACTAATACTAAAGAATTAATAATATAAAAACATTTAACATAAATTTAAAAAAACATTAACATAAATAAAACATCACTAGTACTAGAGAATGTATTACAATGATATGATCTCCCGGGCCTTACTAAACCTTCCTACGCCACTGTCTGGGATCATCTGGTATGTGCACTGTCTTCTGTATTTATTAAATTTCACTTCTTGTACAGATGGGCACTGGTGGCCTAGTGGTATGGTAAGGTCTCGGCATAGGGGCCGGAGGGCTTTAGGCTCGAAACCCGATTCCACTGAAGATCCGTCGAGCATGCAGGCCTGTTGCACGCGAAAGCTACTTGCATACACACCGATTTGTGCCGGTCGACATGAAAACAGTCTACTATTTGCAGGCGATGCGTTCCGTGCACACACACCGATTTGAGCCAGTCGACATGAAAATAGTCGACTATTTGCAGGCGCTGCGTTCCTTGTACACACACCGATTTGAGTCGATAGACATGAAAACAGTCGGCTATTTGCAAGTGATGCGTTCCTTGCACACAAACCGATTTGAGCCGATAGATATGAAAACAGTCGGCTATTTGTAAGCCTTGCGTTCCTTGCACACACACCGATTCGTGTCGTCCGTCGAGGGAGAAATGATTTGACATCCGGGGTCGATGGTTCCCCATTTCATCACGACGATTATTCAATATAGCCAAGTAAATGCAAATAGAAAAGTTTTACTTACTGAACTAATTTATTAGCACTAATGACAACTAAATTATTTGATAATCATTCAAAATAAAAATTTTCCAGTCTAATCATTGAAATTACAGCTTCGTGATAAGATTTGTTTTTTGAAGAATTGGTTTCTTCACTAGGCCTGGTAATTCTAATGGACTGGTCCTTATACGTCTCGAATAGATTGAAAACTAGTCTATCTAAATTATTATTTTACATCTGTTTTGATGGAAATGAATTTGGGGAGTTTCTAGAATAATTAAGGTATCGCGATGTTAAAAAAAAATTACCGAAATTTTCAATAATGCCGTGAGAAGCTCATACTGAAAATATTCTAAATTAATGTATGGTAATTGCAATTAAACAGAAATAAATATTAAATAAGTGAAAACATTGATCGTATTGTTTACTTTTCATTTTCATCTGCTAAGTTTTACTAAAATATTTCTAATTTCATTTTTGATTATCGTTTTAGTAAAATAAAAAGATTTTTGGGATTATATGAAAAAATAAAAGTGAAGTGAAGCGAAAAAATCGTGATTTTCTACCGAAAATGTAGGCGGATACCTAACAATTAACAACCAAATTATAATGTATTGACATTGAAACTCCTTCGTGACAATAATCTAACAATGTGGAAAGTAATCACTTCAGCATTCGAAAGAATCCGAATTTTCATCCGTTATGTAAATAAATCAAAACTAAAGAAATAAAATGTGAAATCCAAAATACCTCTGAAATCGCAAATCCAAAAAACACGCACTGCATTTCAAGGAAATAATGGCGAAGAAAATTTGTTTCTTTTTGCAACGATATCCTCAAATTTTACTTTCTCGTATACGAAGTATACAAAGAGAAAGTATTGTAATCGTCAAAAAATTCGTACTCGAGATTTTGACGAATCTCCACGTTTTTGACCTCCCTGAGTCCGACAAACACAGTTTTGGAATCATGTCTGTCTGTTTGTCTGTGAGCACGATAACTCGAAAACTATTAGAGCTACGGGGATGAAATTTGGTATGTGGTCTTTAAACATAATTTGTAGGTTTCTATCAAATCTTGGACAAAATCCGTCCAGAGGAAGTCTGTCTGTATGTATGTTCGCGGTCATGCGAACGCTATAACTCAAAAACTTGAATAGCTAGATGGATAAAATTTGGTAAACAGTTTTATCGTCATGAATGTAGGTCCGTATAAAATTTTGGACAAAATCCGTCAAAGGAAAGTCTGTCTGTATGTCCGAAATCATGTGAACGCTATAACTCAAAAACTTGAATAGCTAGATGGATAAAATTTGGTACACAGTTTTATCGTCATGAATGTAGGTCCGTATCAAATTTTGGGCCAAATCCGTCAAAAAGAGGAGTTCAAATTGCATATTCAATTTTTTTAATCCGATTCTCATGCGCATGCGTACTGGTATCAATCTGTGCACGTGGAAGGATTACGTGACTTTGTCCTTGAGCCGGCAAGAGTGGAAATCGGTGCGCATTTAATCGGTACGCATCTGTTTGAATTTGATTCTTTACCTAAATATTTTTTGATAGCCATTGGATCTTGGGTTACAGTAGGTTCGAATTTTTTTATCCAAGCGGGGGGAGGGGAAACAGCACCTTTTTTGGGAAGTGTACGAGAAAGTTTAAGGGAGACCACTCCCGCTGGTTTCTTCTAACCCTCCCCAAGAAGGTCAGTGATTAATTTTAGAATGCCAAAATTAAAATTAATAGGCATTAGCAATATTAATGACGATATTGTTTACCTGTGCCTGTCATGCGCGTTGCGCCCGGACTCGCCTGTGTTAATATTGCGACAGACGGAGGGTTAATTTTTAATAAAGAACATAACTATATCCTACAAAGAGAGTTTTGAATTCGTTTCACACTCAGATACATTTCAGAATTACAAACTATCATTAGATACAAAACAGTAATATATGTTCGTGACTGAACCGAATAAATCGTTATCCGAAACGCACCCCCACCCTCTTTATTTCGGTTAACCGGGGTTGTACTGTAAATACCATTAAGAAAAAAAATAAACTGTTCGTCAATTTCTTTAGAGGAAGAAATTACAATAAATAAGATTAATAAAGACTGTTTATATATTTCTTCCAGGAAAATTATACCGATTTTTGTATTAATTTTTAAATTTATCTTGCTTTTAAAAAACCGTTTCCCTCAATACAATTGCCTGATCCAGAACTTACAAGTGCAAACAACGATGTGAAAAAAATTATTAAAACAGAAGCAATGAGAAGCTTTTTTTATAAAATTGATTAATTTTTTTATATTAAACAACGAAGAATTAAGAAATCGAATAAAAATTTTTCTTTAAATTATATTAATTTCCCCTAAGTTAATTTAAATAAATTTCATTGAATTAAAATTTAATAAAAATTAATTTTTAAAATATTCTCCCCGGCGGGGAATCGAACCCCGGTCTCCCGCGTGACAGGCGGGGATACTGACCACTATACTACCGAGGATAAGGGAGCTTGCCGAAACCCGGGATCGAACCAGGGACCTTTAGATCTTCAGTCTAACGCTCTCCCAACTGAGCTATTTCGGCACACCAATGTGACCTTTGGAAAGGAAGAGCTCCGAGAGGAAGTCGAAAAATAATCTTCGGAAAATCAATTGTGGTTACGGGAAAGTGGCATCAGAAGTGGGCTTATCTATGCAATAAATATGATAACACAAAGACGCTTTTTTCAACGCTGTCTTCACAGTAAATATATGAATTAAAATAATAGTTAAAGCCATTTTTTTATAGTAGATTTACATGTGTAGTTGAAGAAGATCGACCATTTTTTTTTTATTATTATTCATCGCTTTTTTTTTAGTATCTCTCTTTATATCTTTTCGCGAAAAACATCTATTAATAGGAAAAAAAGAAATGTTAAAGAAAACAAGGAATGAAACTAAGCATTCTGTTAACATTATCAAAAAAACTTAATTATTTCTTCAGTATGGGGTTTATTTATTTTTTATTAGATTTTTTTCATAATGCAAAAAAAACAGTTTACAATTATTTTTTGCTTTGATTCAAATGTAATTAAAATTATTAATATTTGGTTACGTTTCGGCAAGTTTAGTTGTTATCTGTCCTCCAACTACACAAACAAAATAAAATAAGTACATTATACAAAGTATAGATACAAAAATGTAACAAAAAATGCAGTCGAGTCCTTTGAAATTTAACATTCTTTTGAAAGTAGTTTCCGTAGACGTTTTAGAATTATTTTTCGCAGGATCAGATTTAATCAGTGCCGGATTATCAAATAGGCAAAGTAAGCAACTGCCTAGGGGCCCCGAAACTTGGGGGGTCTGTCCAGGCTCAAAGCTTTTCTGTGGTTTTTTTAGGTAATGTAATTTCGAGCATTCATTTACTTTATTCACAAAGATCATGTTCTTGAACTTATTCAAATTAAAATCAAGTATCTTTTATATTTCAGATCATTATTCTTAGGAATTTTTTCATGTTTTCAAATTTACTTGCAGATCAATGTAGTCCTATTTTCTTCACAGTTTCATGGGATTTTTTTTATCCTTTTGTTTAAAACTGCTTTTAAATTTAAATTAAAATATTTTTATAAGCGAGATATTAAAACCAACTCTCTTGAAGGTGATTCGAATTTCAATTTTTTGTTATTTCAGTTCGTCGTAATATTTGTTACATAAAAATTGCTTATATAGAGATAAAATTAAAATCAATAACAATTTCGTTTTGGAAATTAATGAGGAGAAAGGGCAAGAGGAGAAATGTGCATTGTCTGAGGGCCCCCAAATGGATTAAGATATCGAACTAAGCTGAAAAAGCGATTTTCGAAGAAAAGTTCAAAAACTTTTTTATGATCTAAAAATAAAGCCATAACTGTTAAGATTCTAAAACAGTCTTTGCTTTTATTCTTATTCATTGAATATTTTATTCTTTGATATTTATTTGAACTAATGTGTTATTATATTTTTCAAATGCGTTTTCTGAAAATGAAAATTTCAGTAAAATTGGTCCACGAAAATCATGATATCTCCAAAACAATTCATTAAAATTCATGGAAATTTGGTAAACATGTGCCAAAAACCTTTGAGGGTGTAATAGACCTCAGATTTTATGATATTTATTAGTCATGGCTTTATTTAGTCATGTTTTCCAGTCACTTTAAGTTTGACACATAGGGCAATTTTAGTAAAAACTCAATAACGCCAACTTTGAATGTTCATAAAATATTTATTTATTAATATAAATTTATCTTGCGGTCTATTACATTATAGATAATTTGAACAGTACGCATGCGAAATTAAAATTAAATATATCCCATACTTTTTCAATTATGCTCTTTTTCTTAACATTAAAATTTTTATTAAAATTCTTGAAAAAAAAATATTTTCAAAAATTACTGATGATATATGAATTTTTATTTCTTATTTGTGACCATTTAAGCCTGTTTTTGTTATTTAGGTCTGTAAATCTTTATTGTGCATGCTTTTAAAAAAAATCTTCTCCGAACCTAGTCGAATACCTTAATCCGGTCCTGGACTTAACATAGCACTTGACCACTCTGGATTCTTCAGAGGACTAAGGCTGGAGATTTCATTCGAAATTTGCTCACTGTCCTATTTTAATATTATTTTTGAAAATTCATGCTTAATTGGAAGATGAAAATGGAATTTTGTAATCGATTTTTCACTCACTTCCTTATGCGCTCAAGGATTGAAATGTTTGTACTTTTGTGTTCTCTACGACAACAGACTATTTTAGTATTTTCAGAACTTAATAATCACTTCATCTTAATTAAAGAAAGTTTTGAATCCATACCAGTAGCGCCACCTCGTATTCAGTTTTGTTGAATAGATTTTAAAAAGTAGAAAATCAAGAGAATCAGATCGTCCATAAAAGTGGGTGTGCAAGACCAAAAATGGAGAGAGGGAAACCATATATCACACACACACACACATTCAAGCAAAGACTGCTCAAGGAACATGAAATTACTTAGATAGAACAGCGGAAACAATTTTTAAAAAATAATATTGGCATTGAAGGGAATGAGCTGAGTGATTCAATTGCCAAAAGTGAAGACTGCTCAAGGAACATGAAATGACTTAGATAGAACAGCGGAAACAACTTTTTAAAAATAATATTGGCATTGAAGGGAATGAGCTGAGTGATTCAATTGCCATAAGTGAAGACTGCAAGTAGAAGACTGAAGAAGAAAGCAAGTATTGATTATGAGAAAATTCCCAAGTCTTGAATCAAACATCGATTGAAAGGGCACAAAGATGTGATAGGTCACAAAAAGCGAGTTTTCTTTTTGGATTGATGCCTGTGTTGAATAATAGAAGATGTTATGGTGGCTTTCCAATCTACCAAAATAAATTTTTTGAGAAGTCCCCGATTGTGACTGCGGTTTGGACTAGTACCTGGTATATGGATGTGCAAGTTTCGATGCACTTAGGAAGGAATATTTTCCTGAAAACTTTCTTTCTCTTGGCTTGCTGGTCTTGGAAGTTCATCTAAAGGCGAAAACTGGCTTAGTTATAGTCCTCACCATTTTCGTGAATCCTTCCCAAAAATGTCCTCACGTAACTTCAAAATAGATTGTTAATCGAACTAAACTAATTGACATTTTAATGCATGGTATATTTAAAAAATGTAGTTCAATTAGAAAGCAGTTTTTCAAAAGAAGGCAGCATGAATGTTGTTATAACCAGTTTCAACTTTTCTATATCTACAATCGAACGAACTCTCATGTATCGAACTTCCACAGATAAAAACTTTCTATATTCCGAATTTTTTTCAGTTACCTTGGATTTTCATTAGAAAAACAATTTCTGTATATCGAATTAAATATCTATGTTTCGAGCAAAAATTTTGTTCGATATGACGGTATAAATATTTGACGGAATAAATGATAATTCAATACACTGATAGTAAATTATTTTATTTATAAAATTACGATTAATTAATTATTAAATTATAAGAAAATTTGCAAATTACGCACATATTTGAGCATTTTTTAAATAAATTTCTTTGGTAATTTAATTTTTATGCCATCATTAACCATAACAAATTAACTATACATAAATTATTTTTAGTAAAAAACAATTATGTATTTATTTTATGTATTGAAAAATTTACAATATGTGTTTCTATACTTAGAAATTTCTATGGATCGAATTTTTTGCCAGTAACCTTCAAGTTCTATATATAGAAGTTCCACTGTAACTATTTATCGATTTTATTTATTTATTTATTCCTTCATTTATTTGTTTGTTTATTCATTTTTTCCAAAGTCATTCCCTGTATCCGTTTGAATCGATGTCGACGCCAGAAAATCGAAACATCTGCTACGACATTCAGTTTCCGAAAAGGCAAGACAGCGTATCGTAACTGGGAAAAGAAACAAAAAATCAGCTTTCTTCGCGACCATAAAAACTGCCCAATTCCACCGTTCTTTTTCGTCGTGGAATTATGATTCGGGAAAATAGCTCTTTCGCTAGTTATTAGAAGCGCCAAATCCATTGTGTTTTTCCCACAGAATGCGAAGCGCGGGATTTTTCTCAAGTGTTTAGGTTTGTGAAAGAGCGCCTCAGTCGTTCGAAAATATAAAGAAAATGGTGAGAATCGGCGGGAAAACAATGGATGTAAGCTGGACATCCGAACGCGCCGTTGCTGGTTTTCGACCGCGTCTCAACGATGCCATTGTTGAGTTTTACGAAATGACACTCCGGGACGAAACTAGGAATTTTCATTTCTACATTCGAGATGTTGGATTGTTAATAAATGGCGTCGAGGCCTCGTTGATCTGTTACTTCATTCCCATGGTGGCGTTCATCAAAAATGAAATAACAAAACAGAATCCATCTAATGCTAGGGTTACCATTTCGTCCCGACAGTCCGGATTTCAAGCTCATGTCCGGATCTTCAAAATATCCTGATTTATGCCAATAAATGAGGCGAGATTGAAATTTGGTTGTAATTGAGAAAATCTGACGTATTCTAAAAAGCTGGCTTCATTCGGCCAATGAAAGAAAATTCATTGTTTACACTGCTGATGAGAAAGTGGAAGAACCCGCTTATCCAAGACCCAGTTCGAACTGCAAATTAAAAGACTTCGCAGTTTTGTTTTAATTCTGTATTTCATTACTGTAATTTTAAAATATCAAACATTGATAAAAATTGTATATTCTTTGCATTCTGACGTCTTAATTTTTTTCACTCCCTCAAACTCTGCTATTGTTTAGAAAGAGTCTTAGGCAGCATTTAGAATTTTATACTATACATTGACCTCCCTCCAAGATCCTTCATCCCCCCCCCCTTCCTCCAGCGTATCCGGATTTCAACCAAACAAATTATTGTAACCCTATCTAATGTATAAATATAACTCAGAGCTTGTTTTATGTATCATGTTGTCTTTCAATATTATTACGTAAAGCCCCTATTATCCGGGCTCTATCACAGGGGTGGGGCGCCAGTGGGGTCCAGTTGGGGCAAAATTTTGTAGCCCCTTCATTCAAAGGGCTATTCAACTAGCAGATAAATAAAGATCTGACGAAAATTTGGGTGGGTCATCGTTACACCCTCCCCTTGTACAGCAGGTCGTGCCTCCCTCCCCCCTTTCGTGGGGACTTTAGCGCCACTCATGTTCTATCAACAAAGGTCTCTATTAACTCAGTCGGTATAAGAAAATAAAAATATGTTTTTCATTTATCAATAAAGTCAAGCTTCAGAAAATATTTTATTCTAATTAATTTTGAAAAGCAGAGATTAGGCTCTGATAAATGGATAGGAATTGGCAATACGAAAAAAAAAGTAATTAATTTATGCTATTATATCTACTTATGGTTGTGATGTGATGTTTTCAAGCGTAAACACAATTATTATTATTCCGTAATGTTCCTTGAAGTTCCCGTATTTTATTTTAAGTGAGAGCTTCTTGAACTCTAGATCACGACACCAAAGAGATTGTAAGGAAAAATAATAAGGTTGGGTAAATTTTCAATGCGCCTCCTAAAAAATTTCCAACATTTGTAAGTAAAAACTGTCGAAAAATTATTTGAGTTATAAAAAAAATCATAGAAACTTAATTTCAATGAAATGCAATTTTAAATTAATTTTTTATTTATCCTGAATTATTCCTTAATTTTCTTATTTATTTTTAAATTTTGGACTCGCGTAAAATTTTTTTCATCGAAAACGGCTTCGATAGCCAAAAAAAATTATAAAGCCATTTTGTAACAGAAATTGAACTAAGAGTTGGAACTGTTGAAAAAACAATGCCGCTATCTGTTAAAGACTGCTGCGAATATTTTATTGCGCATTCTCAGCGCCAGAAAATTATAACGGTAGAACTAAGTTCTATATACTTTTATGGTAAAATATACGCCACCGATCAAATAACTTAAATAAATTAAATTAAATAGAATTAACTAAATAATAGAATAACTAATAATAATAATTAACTAAATAATAATAATAATAATAACTAAAATATAGAATAACTAATAATAATAATAAT